>JARKHS020035067.1:0-186273 GCA_030143305.2 Amblyomma americanum | reverse complement strand
TTATTGTGACATTTGAACACGATCCTGTCATTCGCATTTTCTTACGGTTTCCGCGGTTGTTTCTCTTTTTTTTGTCATCTTTGCCTGAAATTTTCATTTCGATTCATACTTTCAGCAACAGTAACGACAGCTGCGCTTGGAAAACCTGATGCTTTCAACCGAAACCCTTGGAACTGAAAAATATTCTGCGTTAAGTGACAGCGAGACTTATCAAGCACTTTTGTAAAACAGGGTAGTGTTTTACCACTCATGACCAGCTCCAAAAGTGCTAATCAAAATGGTAACAGGATTTTTTGCCTCTGGGTTCGCACATCCAACTCCGGTGTTTGGGTTAAAATGAAGTCTAAGATCAAGAAATTTGATGATGTAGTCATCAAACCACTCGTGAGTCACGGGTAAAGTTTCGAGGTGGCAGGCATTAAAAGATATCAAATGCTTCCAACCACTACTGGCTCCTGTTAGTTTTATTTTGTTTAGTTTTTCTTATTACGCTCATACTGATTGATAGTACACATATGTAACACTTAGTCGGAATAAAGTTCAGTTCGAGTAGCTATAGCCTGTATGTGTGTTCTGTACGCGTCCCATCCTGTGCATGCGCTCAAGTGTCAACTGTCGCAGTGGGCTCTCTTTCAGGCTGAAAGCGCATGCAATTTCATTGAAGCGTAGCTTTAGCCCATCAAAACCATCACAGGCCATGCCCGCTCTCCCGTGTCTGACGTAGCCATGTCCGACCTACGCGTGACTGCTTCCGCTGTGTCAGCGTGTTTCCCACAAGTGGCCTTCTTGAAGATACACAACAGGGCTTTTCAGGCCATATCACATCCCGAATTCGCTTCGAAAACTTCAAGTTCACTATCTAAAGAGCAAGGTCAGCACATCCCATGCGTTTGTTGAGGCATTCTTTCCCCTATTTGCTGGCATGTTCATTTGCGTGGTCGGAGCGATGCATTACAGCAGGGAGCTGAGTTTCGATGTGTCATCGCGTTTGTGTAGCTCACTGTAGAATTCAGACAAGTAGAACGCATTAGACAGACACAGCTGTAGACCAGCATCCGAAAGCTTTGATTGAAAACATGAAGCATATAAGCAAATCCAGTTGTAAGAAGCGGCTGGGCGCCTCGTTCACAACGTGCAGCATTCGTGAGACAGATCGCAATCGTAAACTAATAAGACGCGTGGCTCAAGTACTTTTCTTCCTCTTGGAATAAAGAAAGTTTACGCCTAGTTTCCTTTACCGCGAGTGTCCTTGTGATGAAACATTCATCAGCACCCCTCAGGAGGATAGCCCTTCAACACATCGTGCTTTTTACTGCCGCGAGAGTGGTTGAACTCAGTCATTCAGTTCTGAAACGTCATTTTATTTCACCCCAAATGCACACACGCTAAGGCGCTCGTGAGCCGTACCGTGACATGTGTCGAGTATATCCTAGTAGCATCAGTGGCTGTGAGAAGTGAGAGGGCTGTAAGTTGGCGTGTGAGATGAACAGGGGATTCCCTGTAAGCGTTTTTCCAGCGAGGTAAGCCTCCAAGACTCGAGCGCATGAGGACGACCTCAATATGTCAGATTATCAAGGAGCCAAAGAGAGTGTTTTATGTTCTTGCATAGCTTCGTATACATTTATTTTGTCTCGCATCTTTATACAAACAACTTTCTTTTTTTTTCCTTGAAACAGATTCACCATGCGGGATCCGAAAACGCTTATTCTTTTCGTGGCACCTAAATTTCATATCACATAAACAAAAGAAAAGCAAGAGAATAAAAGTAAAACAACTAACATCATAGCATTGTAATGCAAAACTAATGCTCGCGTATCAGGGGGAAAATGTTGTGACAGCCTGGAATGAGTTCGCTTCCTGTGTTTTGAGAAACAGGTGCGCAACAACAATAACCGCAGCAACAAGACCTACTGCTCCTACAAAACAGCAAAAACGACATCAACAACAACAAGGACATACTTTACAGCAGCTATCATGCGTCACCAAGGATGAAAAAAAAAGCAGCAAAACCATTACACGCAGCTAACACCAGGGAGTTCTCTACCGTATACCGTCATGGAAATCCCTTTAAACGCTCCTGCTTTGTAAAAGCCAAAGGCTTAGCGAGAGCTTCGCTGTACCGTGCGCTTGCTGTTCCCGCCTTCCTGCATACCCACCTAACAGGCCGGTAAGCACACAAACACGTGTCGCCCCCTAAGGAGCAGGCAAAGTCGGCGCGAGCAGGCGTTCACTTCTCGTCCAAGAAGTCCTCCCGTGGCCCCGGCCGATGTAAACATGAGCGGGCGAACATAACGGTGCTTGGGCCGCAATATATATCCCGCCATCGAATGCGGAAGAAGAGGCGGCGGGAAAGCCAATAGCGTGGCGGAGCTCATGGCAAAAACGCTGCACGTACACCATCGTAAAAAAATAGGCGCAATGCATTCCAACGAAAGAAGCCTGTACATTCTATATCCTATATCTTCTTGCTCTCCTCACCCATATCTCTCTCTCTCCCCTTTTCCTGCGTGGAAGCAGTTTTTAAAGAAAAATGCGTTCATATGAGAAATAATAAAGCGCACAGAGTTGTGACGTCGTGCAAAGGCCTAAGAATAAGAGATGGGTCTTGGGGCGAGCGCGCCGCGAACTGAGCTGGAAAACGAACAAGTGGAAGAAAGCCACGAATCTGCTTTTAGGAGCGCGGGTTTGGCTGCGTAAGGAAATGCCGTACGACGAGAAATAAGAGACAGATGTGCAAGTGTGTGAAGCGTGCAGAGGCGTGGGGTGGCAGAGGAACAATAGACGCGTTACAAGCACGAAAAAAAAAACAGAGATCTAGACGCTTTGCGCTGAACAAAAGCGGGAGAGCGCGTAAAAGGCGAAGCCGGCAACAGCGCGGGCGTGCGGAATGGATGAAGTGCCCAGGGGTAGAATGAAAAGCGGTCCTTTTGCCGGCCGTAGAGGAAAGTGCGTATAATCCACTTTTGGGGCCCGGCGGAAATGCAATAGTAATGGCCACGGGGCCATCTTTAATGCATGGGGCCGTGTGTCTCTCCCGAGACGCGCTCCAAGAGCCGCAACTTGGGGCTTCGCCGGCCCCGAAGCTCAAGAATACGACGCCAGGCGGATACCCGGTTGTGGACTCCACGCTTGAGCTCTTGTTCGTGCTTAACGTGAGCCTAACGTTGTTGTGTATTCTGCGCGCGGTGAGCAGGGACCACACACACACGCACACACCAGTCTGAAGTGCATGTATACAACTTCCTTTGCAGGCCTGCATCCTTCCTTAGTTCGGCTTGTATCCCGCGAAAGAAGTGCCATTCCTTCAATATCTTATAGGGGTTCGCATTTTGATGCATTTAGCGGTGTTATTATTGTGGAGTCACTCGTATCCGCGCAAGATGGCCTGATGTGCGCGATAAAACCGAACTGTCCGGCAGTGCTGTTAAAGCTACATGAAGAATCGGACACTGTCGAGTAGCAGACCGGCGTAAAAGCTCTCTCTGAGTTTTATACTCAACTTGGAGCGAGTAAGTGGTACCTTTATATAGCACACCTTAGAAGCACCGCCACTTCCGGTCCCATTTCGACCGCGCGAGCGCAGGTAATGAATTCTCTGGAGCACCCAGTCCCTCGTTCGCATGTGGCTATTACGGGGTAGGACAACCTAGCTGTAACATATTGCCGCATCGTATAGCTGCATCACATGCTATCATAAGTATCATATGGTTTGGTCTCCACAGGATAGTCGAAAGATGAACGAAGTAATTGGTTTACAAATATGGCGGCAACGCCATCGATCCCAGAGAAGGCTTCTTTTGCAGAAGATATATTCGCAGCTGTTGTGGAAAAAAACACACACAAACACACACACAAAAACAACAAAGCAATGCACGTTGAAATTTTCCGCCAATATGCAGTATAGCCGCGAGCTACCAGAGTACATCACGTGGGTACAGTCGTCCTCAGACCTGTCTAGAGCGCTCGAACTCCGTGCCGTCTGCGCTCCGCATAGTGTTCCTGTATATGCTCCCGCAGGGAGCAGAGTTGCGCGACTGTTTTCCTCGCGCCGCTCTTGACGCCATTCGCCGAGCGGCCGTCACGTGATGCTGCTGACGACGTTTGTTCCATTTTGAAGTGGAGGAGCCGACTTTCCAGGCGCAACGCCGGTTCCTCGCCAGCCCCAGTAACCTCTCGACTGCCATCGTGATCGTACGCGTCCGGTGCGGTCGGCTGCGGTGTGTTCCCGCCTTTACGTGCGCTACAGTTGTATATATTTTGATAGTGTGCAGTGACGGCAGCCTCCAACTATGACGAGGTGCAGTGCGCCAAACTGCAAGAACCGTACCGAAAGCGACAAAGCGTTTTACGCAGTGAACAAGCTTTGCCTAGGCTATTCAACTATTTTATTTGTTAAGAATACCCTTAAGGTTCTACTAACAAGGATGTTAACACTGCAGGAGAGGGAACAAAAATAGCATGAAATACTTGAAAGCAAAATTGGATATTGAGATAATTATTTTTCCTGGAGTAAAAGCATGGAGCAGTCCAAAACAAAGGTATTTCAAAATGCAGTGAAGGTACATATAATTCAAGTAGGTCAAGAGAAAACGCAATAGTGCTTAGGGAAAAACGAGCAAATAACAGCACCAGAAAGAGATACACATCACTTTTCGAGATCATTGGAAACTCGTATGCCACAATTTAGCTACAGTGATTTAAGGCAGGCTTCTCTAATTTTTGGATATTAAAAAAGTACGGCACGTGATGTGTTTGGCTTGAAAAGATGACCATAGCATAGGAAAAATGCAATGGGGGGCTAGAAGTCAAACCAACAAATGATACGTATATTTTGTGAAAGATAAGCGCGATAGTTTCCGATATCCATGCCTTTGGTTGGTTAGATTTACTTGCGTGCAAAATGCATTGCTTTAGACTACCCGCATTCACATCGTATGCAGCGTGGTTTCACAAGCTTCGTGCAACATCGGCGGTCGCAACCCTTTAGAATAATGTATTTCAATGTGGTTCTGCGGGGAGATGCATTACCGCACTTCTCTTCATCGCACAACTCACGCGGGTTTTTCATTTCCAAACATTTCTGCCCCATTAATGTCTGTACTGCGAGCTATCGCTGTCATTCCGCGATCTTTCTGTCATGCTGTATGATATTTTCGGAAAATCGGATTATTTTCCGACGTTTTTTTCAACGAAGTATGATGGGCTTAGCATCAATCTCTGAGCACTGATACAGTAAAAGTAAATAAGGATGCCCGCAATCAAGCGCCGTTTGTAAGCTTTTCAAAAAAAAAAAAGCGAACTGCTCTACAACGCCAGCCCCGTCATGATCCCAGCGCCTGTGCGCTCGAGGAGCTGCTTTCCCGCACAGCTTGGAACAAAATGGCAGATCTTCGCGCAACTCTGCTCCCTGCGGGAGCATATACAGGAACACTAGCTCCGCAGCGCGCAGAGAGACGTCTAGCGGCAGTGCCTGGTTGAAGATAGCACATGTCTGGTGCTCAGACGGCATTGAAAGATGCGCAATCTCGAACCAGGCGCTGCCGCTAGACGTCTCTGTGCGCGCTGCGGAGCGCAGACGGCACGGAGTTCGAGCGCTCTAGACAGGTCTGAGGACGACTGTACACCATCACAAAGGGCCTAACTTCGGAATGCAAACGTATTATTTGAAAGCAAAAAAAAAAACGCCGCGCAGCCGCCGATACTTAAATTCGTCACCACGGTAATCGACCAGATTGATTCCTGATGCTGTTAGCACGGCTCAACCAGTTAGAGCTATTTAGGGACCTTCCGTAAGGTATAAACCGCTTTGGCGTCGGCGTCATTGTCGCAATGTGCCCCAACTACAAACTTTCGCGTCGACGCGGGGCCAAATTGAAGCGTTCCGACGCGTTCCACAGTGCACCTGTCAGCAGACATATTTTTACCGATGTCAAAAGGCCTCAATCTGTGTCGATCTACAGGAATGGTCTATAGACACTCTCCTATTGACAATTAATAGTCCACCAGTTGGTGAGGCATTCGATATGTAGACCCTTTAAGGACAACAATCCACATTGTGCGCAGCAGGTGGTGCCACAAGCACCGCCACCATCTCTTGCTTAGAGCAGCCATTCGTATCACACGCATGGTGTGCACTGTGCAAGGTTATTTAGAACCGCTGACTGCGTCCATATGCTGGGTATTTCTAAAGCAATATACACAATGAAGTAGACGGAAACGTTCCCGCTATTGGAGACAGAGAGCTGTTTCAAATGTGCCCTATACGTGACCGCATGATACAAAACAGCCTTACCCACGGGTTCGTGGTTGGGGTTGGGGGGGGGGGGGATGGAAGGGGGCATACCTTTGTGGACCTCATGCTCCGGAGTTGGGCGAGAAGGCCGGACGTTAGTGCATTGCGGGCTTCCTGTTCGATTCGTCCACGAATGTTATTTGCCCTGTTTTTCATTCTCAATTCCGTTGTACGTTTCTTCTTTGTTCGTTTTAATGTTTAATGTAGCAATGCATTGTAGTGCTCGATCACCAGAGCTGCCGCTCACGACCACTTTTGCGTTCGCACCGTTGAGCACCTGGACAACCTGTAGCTCACTTGGACAAGAATTCAGCTCCAGGTTCGCACCGATAACAAAATTATCGAACGGCCATCAAAGATGATACGGATTCCAGCGTTAGTGGTAGGCTGATGTTAGTGGCACGGTGACAAGGATTTACTGTGAAGAAGAATTGTTGAGTTGAGTTGAGGTGTTGAATGCTACAGGTGGAGTTAGCCTTGCTTATTCTGCCGGCAATTGCTCCACCGTAGCGTCCCTTCTATGTTAATAATGTCCTAAAACCTGTCGCATCTACCCCGCTATGCGCACAGTCTCTTATAATAGCACACATTCTCTCCCGCAGTCACCATCTATGCACACAATCAATCCACACAGTCCACATCACAGTCCACTCCAGAAGTCATCTATGCACATATTCAGTCACAGTAGAACATAGGCCATTGTAGTGCCGCAATCCATACACACATTCACTCACAGTATAACGTAGTCCACTCCGGAAGACACCATCTACGCACACATTCCATCACAGTAGGCCATAGTCCGTTCCTGCTGTCACCATTTAGAAACAAGATCCGTGTCCTGCAGAAATGTTAAAAGAAGGCGTGCAGCCTCCCTTCTGCATGTCTGGTTTCCACTCGGGTAGACAATGTCCTGAACTGTACTGGGAAGGGTTCCTGTCTTCTTGAAGGAAGCGAACACCACATACCTTTCCGCGTTGTACTCTGGGCAGTACATAATATAATGTTCGATATCTCCGCACAGACCACATAAAGAACATAGCGGAGACAATGCCATGCCCGTCTTATGCATCCAGGCAGGAGTGCGAGCAGAGGCCGTGCGAATTCGATGTAGTAGAGTCGCCTGGGATCTTCTCAGTCCCTTGGTCACACATGGCTTGTGGGGCGCACTCCACAGGGTACTGAAATGATCGAGCACCGTTTTCCTGTAGAGACTTTTTCCATCTTGGGGTACTTTTTTAAGAAGAATTGTTGCTCCGTCAGGTGTACGTACCTGACGGTGTTTACGTTGAAATCACCCAACAGAAGGGTCTGACTCTGACTACTATTGAACATAGGTCACAGAGTTGCTGGGGAAATCCGAGCGACTGTGTGACTGCACGCTCAAGGGCCGTTGTTCGATCGGCTGATGGACCACGGCAAGGACTGCGGATATTCCAGCGAGTGCTGTCATGGCTCTAGATCAAGCGATCACGCCTATGCAGAGGAGAAGCACCTGTACTGTGTCACAAAAGCGTCAAATGTCCCTTGTACGGATAACGCTGTTTGATTAAAGAGCATCCATGGGTTCATAAGCGTACACTATAGATAAGATGGTGATTTGTTCATATTATGCAGGCGAGTTTGGAAGAAGATCAAGATGAAAAGCAGTAAACGGAGGAGATGATGACAGCGTAAACAGAATACCAGGGCTTCTGAAGGATCTAGGCAGAAGGGAATACAGGCCATCGGATGAAGGACTAGATGAGGAACAAGGAGTAACGCTGAGAAAATGCAAACAAACACATGCTTATGAAGCCCGAAAAGACTTCCCGAAATCTACTCAGAAGACTTGAACCACAATGAGCACGCCGTGGCATGGAGACGGGCCTGTACCACTCGGTATAGTGGGCCTGCCTAGATAACGCGGAACTAGAAAGGATAGAAGACCGACCACTGAGCGGTGGAAGGAAATCCTGTCGAGCTTAGTACAAGCGTTATTATAGTACCAGCGTGATTTTGAAGTTTGCGTTTCTGCGTGTTATTACTCATGTACTGCATCTGTATGCTGTAACCAATCAGCTAATTTTGCAGTTACCACTTCTTTATTTTGTAATGATCTATCGAGGGTCTAGGTATACAGTCGTTTGTCTTTGGAACCTTCGCCTGTACGCTTATATGTTGTAGTAGTTCCGGATGCAATAAACCTTTATTGTATTCGCTTGATTTGATTTCAAAGGGCATGAGCGGCTGCAAGATCCAGCGGACAGCCGGCATAGGGGGACCGACCACCAATCTTAGGCCTAATGAAGTATGTTCTCACCACCATCATCATCATCCCGTTGGAAGAAGAAAAACAGATGGAAGAAAGGCGTTGTAATCGATCCCTAATCGCAAGAGCAATCGGTAGGAGTACATTCCAGCAGCAGTTGCACCCAGCGCTTCGCAAACGTGTTTGTAAATGTCTTTTTTTTTTTTTACAGTGAATACATCCATCTAAGCACTGAGCATCGCAAAGAGCACTCACTTACACTCAGGTTTAGTTTCGTACGTTCGTCATCTTTAGCACCAAATCAGCTGGGTATAGTTTCTCTAGAAGATTCCCATGCCACTGAATTTATGTAGAGCGCCGGAAGTCTCGTCAGAGTCCAGCTGTTTTGAACCCACAGCCCAGCGGCAGGCAACACAGACGCACAGAGGAACACTCTTTTAGAGCTCACTAGATAAGCGTGTGGGCTCGTGTGCTCACATGCTTATGAACAGTCTACAGATTACCTTGCCTGCACAGAGCCTACAGTGTTCGTCTGTGTTACCTTTTTGTGTCCTCGTCCGTCTTGCCTTCTCATTATTCCACCCATAATGCACTGCTACATCTTAAGGCCGTAAGTGCATAGCATTTCTAGATACTGTGCGCAACCATTGTTAAAAGAGGTTAAGTAGCTTGACTCGAAAGGGCTTGCTACGAGCAATATCTGATAATCTCTATAGACAAAGGTCGGCAGACAGAAGTCTACCAAAAGTATAACGCCTTGAGTCCACATACTGCCTACAGACAGGTTAAAAAGTTTCCTGCAGGCAACTCAAACACTGTAGTACCTAATAGCGAAACAGGTGGCCAGACAGCTTTTAAAAGGGGATGATGCATTTGCAGCTGGAAACAAGTTAACGGTGCGGCTCACTCGGAACATACGAGAACTCGGCTTCTAAGAAGATTCATTTAAAAAGCAGTACAAAGGTAGGTACAAATTGACTTCAGACATCTAAAATCGCCGAAGAACCCATAAGTAATGAGCCACGGCTCTTTCAGAAGCCAGACATTAACTTCTACGGCGCGCAGACACTCGCAAACCACCGAGTTTGCAGTGAGTGTGTCATTTTTATCTTTAGCTTGTTCTTCTTCTGACCGCTTCATTTTTTTTTTCTTTTGCAGCGTGCACTTCGGCGAGCGGTGGCGCCGTACTTCCTTTACCGTGTACCAAGACCGCAGACATCGTCCTCGGCGCCATTCGGAAAACTTCTCGATTGCCGCGAACAAAATAAACGTGCGCTCAGAACCCATGCGGCTGCGGTATGTACTACGTGACTCAACCCCCCTCCCCCCCACCCCACCTTTCTATACGGCTACGTGACTTACTTGCCGAAGTCGGCAGAGAGTGCACCACACACTCAGCAACTCGACTCGCAAGAATGTTGTCGCCGACACCCGTTGAGCATTAATCAGACAGCTGGAGGGGGTAGTAGGCTCTTTTGGGCTTTGGTGGGAGGGAAGGCGGAGGGGGGGGGGAGGGGGGGGTTGCAGGAAGGAGTCCGCTCTCACATCCGCGAGTGCAACAGCATGAGCAGTCAAGGGAGCGATAGGCAGAGAAAGAAGCGAAAGAAATGAATTATCGGAAGCAGGACGGACTCCAGACGCTCTGCGCTGTGTCCGCGTTTCTCTTTGCAACGTCGTCTGCCTGCCAGCGCCAGCGTGTTGTTAGCCTCTTAGTTTTGCTCTTGGAATGTAAGAAGCTTCTGTTGTCCATTACTGCGCTTCTGTGCAATGGTGACATGAGACGATTAGAGCTAACGAAGCAGCGAGTACCGGCAGTGCATGTTTCCGGGTGCGTGCATTATAACAGTTGCTGCGCAGGCCGGAAAATTTAGGTGATTAAAAACAGGGCGCCACGAATCATATCCAGATGAGGGAAGAGTTTACGATATCTGTCATATTTAAAGCGATTCTCCATCCCATTTTTCTAAGGAAGAAGGACAACTTCCGTAACGGGATTGTCTCGCTGTGGAATAACACCAGTACAAAGGAGGCTTCACCTTGCTCAAATAAAAACAATACAACAAAAAATAAGGCTGTGATTCCGAGATTTCCCTGTGTGAAGCTCTCCCCTTTCCACCCCAGTTTACTTGGCAGTGCTGCTGTCGGCCTCCCCCCTCCCCAACTTGTTACATAAAAGTACTTTGGGCACCTCACGAAAAAAAAAGTTCTGGCTACGTGCCTGCCTCGAACTCCTCGTTATGAACTTCACTGGCGTGAAGCTCAAAACGTGCTGTACATAGTTTGCAGTAGTTAGCGATCTTCTTGAAACGAGGTTTGAAATTGAGAACGCGTTAGAATGGGGCAGAAAATCGAAACCCTGTTTCAGTTGCTTCGTCGTTGTAGTAAAGTTGGTTGCTCATTGGAATCGCGAGCGTTCAAGTGTCTGGACGAATGAGGCACTGTGGTTGAAGGTCTTGCAATTATATTTTTTCGTTGGAAAGGTCGCGATGGCGTCGTTGGACTATTTGCAATATTGTGCCCAGAAAAAAAGTTAATGCGCTTCACCAAAAGCTTCACCGATAGCGCCTCGACGGTCACTGAAGGCTTTGACGCTCCAGTGCACTGAAAGCAGGAAGCACATCCGGTCAGCTTGCTGCGCCAAGCAGGGTTTTCTACACAAGTATAGAGATCATCTACTTTTTTAAGGTTGACCGCGATTTTATTACTCTTGGTACAGAAAGCTCTATCTGCTAGCTGTTGCATTTTCAACATGAAAAGAGTGCGCTCTAATCATCGCTACTTCTCTCGACTGCCGGCTCATCATGTTACGGTGTGGTAGCTAGAATGTCTACCTGTGCAATTTGGCACTTGTTAGACATCGGAAATCCGCTTCCCTAGGAAACGCAACAAAAAGAAAACAAGAAAACAACGAGAATGAAATTGCAGGGCGCACTTGAGCTCCGCCTTAAGGATATGACGTGGTAGGGCTAATGGCTTAATGCCCACCCATGCAGAATTGGTCATTCTCGTTTTTACATTCATAGATACCTGTGTAAGTCCCTACATCACTGCTCGCACATGCAGGGGTGCAGCGGTTAAGTGATGCGCCACTGCCCTGCGGTGGCAGCTGCTGCCGCCGGTGGGGCTTGTGCGACCCAGGTTGCTCTCCTCGAGCAACCTCTCGCGATCAATCATCAATTTATTGAATTGCCACCTGCCACGGGTGGGCAGTTTGGCATGTGCAATGGACTGTTTCGATTTTATCGATAGGCAACACCTAATCAGGCCTTAAATTTAATCCTCGTAAGGAAAAAAAATGGCCTGGCTTAGCTTATGGTTAAGCGTAGGATGCGAAGCATACGTCGCTTGCCAAGCCGTACTTCTCGTTCTTCTCCCGTTTCCGTGGCTCTTTGTAACTTGCGCTTTGCGGTCTGGCGAGCCGCCCTCTCCCTGGCCGACATCTCGCTGCTCAACCGACTCAACGAGTGCGTCGCCTTTTATACAATTGCGTGACGTCAGTATCTCCTAGCGGTAGGAGCGGGAGTTAGGCCGCCGGCGGAGACAAGAGCTCGGTTGTGCGGCTAGTATGCTTCGCATAAAAAATCATAAATTAATGCTGTAATTGTGTTACATGGTTTCCGTTCAGTAGAAAAAGCAGAAATCACTGATAAAAATGATGTAAAGAGGTAGCTGCTATCTCTATTGGTTGTTGAGAAAAATGTACCGGATCATGCCCTAGAATGCACACGCGAAAGATGCTTGGTGGAAATACCTATAGGTGGGTACGTTATCTCTAGGCTCATAAATGTTTTAGACGAGGCGTCATTATCTATCATCCCTGTGGTTTTCTCAGGTGTCCAATTAAAATTTTCGTTCCGCGATTATGTGATCATTCGCGCACATTTCGTTTACCCTAGCCTCTAGCTCGGGCGCTTCTGAAAATGAAGGAAGATTATGCGAAATTCCGAATGTGCGCTTTCCCACATAACTTTGACGCCATAATAAAGATGGCCGACCATGCGTTTCCAGCTCAAACGAAGCAAGCAAGACTAGTTGTTTGCTTTATTCTTTCAAAATGCGTTTCCATCCGCACACTTAGCGACTTCCCTGCAGCTCTCGCAGTTCTTTATAAATAAAGAGACTTCCGCCATCTTTGTTATGGCACAATATTATGTGGGAAAGCGCACTTGCGGAATTTTGCATGTCTCCTGCGTCCCCATTGCGTAGGACGTGCTGTTCTCTAAGCATGTGGCTGAAAAATCGATAGAAGCGGGAATTTCTGGCTTGTCTGTTCAAAATTTACTTATAAATGATCTGATTAAAGTAGAAAATTATTAGTGCCTAAATTGATATTTTGATATTTTTACCTGCAATTTCTTCGCATTTTTGCTAGCCGCCGCGGTGGCTCAGTGGTTATGGCGCTCGGCTGCTGACCCGAAAGACGCGGGTTCGATCCCGGCCGTGGAAGTCGAATTTCGACCGAGGCGAAATCCTAGAGTCCCGTGTACTGTGCGATGTCAGTGCACGTTAAAGAACCCCAGGTAGTTGAAATTTCCGGAGCCCTTCACTACGGCGTGCCTCATAGCGTGAGTCGCTTTCGGACGTTAAACCCACATAAACCAAGCTAAACCAAACCTTCGCCTTTGTTGGTTAAAATGTGGCATTACGAACAAAAAGGAGAAAATAAGCATACATCGAGTATTTAAACGCATCAAGTCCACGTGTTCGCCTTCTTTATAAATTTAGTTAGCCATGGTTGTTGGCTTCATTTCCATTCAAAAGATGCAATCCACGCTGTAATTCTAACAAACTACCACGACCTATGTTTCTCTATGGGTGACCACCGCATTTAACGTCGCCAAAGAACGATTAAAATGAGAACCTCCTTCAATTTATCCTCTGTTTTTTTTTTCTAGGCACGCAGTGACTCACGTGCGTTACGTGTACCACCGGCGCCGCCGCTTTGTGCAACCTAATACCCGGTGGAATGCACGAGGCGCCCCACTGTTTTTCCGAAGGGTGCCACGACAGACAGCAGCCCCTATCGATTACGCACCGGGGGCACTCTCGCCTTGTTTTTTTTTTCTCTCTCTTTCTCTGCCCTCCTCCCCGGCTGCTCAAGCCGCCGCCTACTTTTTCACTCGTTCCAAAAGAGGACCTGGAGTCGTGTTTCTCTTCTAATGTATGCCCTAAGGCATTGCTCGTTTCCTTGACTTTTGCCTAACGCCGACCGGTGGCTTGCATGTCTGCGTCATCAAGGGCCTCGCTGTTACTCCGGTTGGTCGAGTAGGCAAAATCGACCAGAGGGAACGAGAGATCGAACATGCGTGACTGTGTCATGGCTAGGCAGCCGTCGCGGGATTGCAAGCTTCTTTTAGGCTGCTACCGTCCAAAAGCAGGTGCCAGGTTTTTAAAGATAGATAGATAGATAGATAGATAGATAGATAGATAGATAGATAGATAGATAGATAGATAGATAGATAGATAGATAGATAGATAGATAGATAGATAGATAGATAGATAGATAGATAGATAGATAGATAGATAGATAGATAGATAGATAGATAGATAGATAGATAGATAGATAGATAGATAGATAGATAGATAGATAGATAGATAGATAGATAGATAGATAGATAGATAGATAGATAGATAGATAGATAGATAGATAGATAGATAGATAGATAGATAGATAGATAGATAGATAGATAGATAGATAGATAGATAGATAGATAGATAGATAGATAGATAGATAGATAGATAGATAGATAGATAGATAGATAGATAGATAGATAGATAGATAGATAGATAGATAGATAGATAGATAGATAGATAGATAGATAGATAGATAGATAGATAGATAGATAGATAGATAGATAGATAGATAGATAGATAGATAGATAGATAGATAGATAGATAGATAGATAGATAGATAGATAGATAGATAGATAGATAGATAGATAGATAGATAGATAGATAGATAGATAGATAGATAGATAGATAGATAGATAGATAGATAGATAGATAGATAGATAGATAGATAGATAGATAGATAGATAGATAGATAGATAGATAGATAGATAGATAGATAGATAGATAGATAGATAGATAGATAGATAGATAGATAGATAGATAGATAGATAGATAGATAGATAGATAGATAGATAGATAGATAGATAGATAGATAGATAGATAGATAGATAGATAGATAGATAGATAGATAGATAGATAGATAGATAGATAGATAGATAGATAGATAGATAGATAGATAGATAGATAGATAGATAGATAGATAGATAGATAGATAGATAGATAGATAGATAGATAGATAGATAGATAGATAGATAGATAGATAGATAGATAGATAGATAGATAGATAGATAGATAGATAGATAGATAGATAGATAGATAGATAGATAGATAGATAGATAGATAGATAGATAGATAGATAGATAGATAGATAGATAGATAGATAGATAGATAGATAGATAGATAGATAGATAGATAGATAGATAGATAGAACTTTTATTCATGTCAATTGCCAGACAACATAAGTCAGGCCTACCAAAGCCTCAAAGGGCTTGAGTGGCAGCGCCTGGCAGACAGCGAACGTTGGCAAAACAAAGGAAAATAGAGACGTTGCAACGAACTTTGCAAAAAAGTAAAAGGTCACCAAACATAGTGAAACAAATATATAACTATTACAACATCAAGAGAGATTACAGTAATTTGAAATAATACAGTAAATAGATGAAAGAACTACGGGGCAGGAAGCAGCGCGGAGACATACCGCAAAGTTTTTTTCAGGGTGTATTTAGTTTTCATGCGGAATACAGTAGGTGGCAAGCTATTGAAACAGGCAGGTACATAGTAATGGCGTGTGCGCTTTCCGTACCGGGTTGAGGAGCGAGGAATGCAATAGCGGTATTTTGGTCTTAAATCCCGAGCAGGAACATATGGAACGGTGAACTGACTGTACCAGAAGTGTTTTAGCACAATAGTTTCTGTTAATAAAGAGTTAAAACTTGGAAGCTTTAGTCTTCTAAAAATATCAATGTCATTACCAATGGACAGGTCGTAAGCAATATTCTTTAGAAGCAAATGCAAAAGCGAATTCACCCTGTGTTGCCAGCGAACCGGCAATGACCATAAACAGTAATTCCGTACCTAAGAACACTATAAGCTAGAGCATGTGCAACACATTTACGGACAGAAAAAGGCATAAAATATCTGATGTTATACAGGACACACGATACAGCACGAAGCCTTTGGCAAACACAAGAAAGGTGCGAGTTCCAAGAGAGATCGCTGTCGAAGATCAGGCCAAGATATTTGACCGAATGCGCCTATTGTAATGGTACACAGTTGCAATTAAAACAAGAGGAAGTATGCAAATAAACAGGGTCAGTCAATTCAACTTGTTTTAATGGGTTATGAAAACAGATCAGTTTTGTTTTAGAAGTATTAACATTAATAAGATTAAACTTAAACCAGTCCATGACTTTAATAGCTGCTATCTGTAGTGCTGTAACGGCATCAGTGTATTTCTTTGCACATGCAACAATAACAGTGTCGTCAGCATACTGAAACAGCAAAGGTGGCACACTGGTAGCAAGGTCGTTAACGTATAGATTGAATAATAAAGGACTCAATATAGAACCCTGCGGGACTCCAGAGGTAATTGCCGTGAAATCGCTATGGAATCTTGAAATCGACACATATTGGCGCCTATCTTGTAAAAAGTTAGTAAGCAGTTCTAAAAACGAACCTCGAAATCCCAGCGCAGAAAGTTTATCAAGCAAAAGAACGTGGCAGATGCTATCAAAAGCCTTGCTTACGTCCAGAAAAAGAGAACATGCGACTTGATTCTTATCAAAAGCTGAATTTAGCACGTCAGAGAATTCTTCAAGAAGAACCGTTGTTCCTTTTCCTGCTATAAAGCCGTACTGACAAGGTGATAGAACACTGTGCGTATTCAAAAAATTCGTCATGGTGAGTAATAGATGCTTCTCAAAAATTTGGCCAATGCATGGTAGAATAGAGATAGGTCGGTAATTACTCATAATGTTTCTGGAGCCACCCTTGTACAAAGGTATAACTTTAGCAGTTTTCATTGAAGCAGGTATTAGACCAGTAGAAATGATAGTGTTAAGGATAACTAGTAGAACACCTTTAATCACTTCAAAGTTTCTGCACAATTCAGAAATCGTGAGGCCGTCATGACCAGGAGATTTGCTACGTTTAAGACTGAAAAGTATACACCTTAAATCACTTTCAGTAAAATCAGGAAGGAAAGCAGATTCCATCACACTGAGAGGCATAGGACAGTCGGTAGGAGGGGTTCGAGATGCACCAGAGACCAGAGAAAAAAAATTGTTGAAGTCATTCGCAATGCTCTGTCCATCTTTATGAAAATGCGAGATGAAATATGTATCATTGTAGATAGCAGCGCTCCCTCCTTTCAGACTATTCACCAATGACCATGTTTTCTTCCTGTTAAAACGTGCGTCATTAAACTGAGACCTAAAGTGGTTGCGCTTGGCCAGACGGATCATGGCATTGACACGGTTTCGTTCACGTTTAAACTGCAGTCGTAGCTGAGAACAGTTTGGGGCACGTCTTGATCGAGCCCAGAGCAGATCCTTCTCTTTAATGGTTTCCAATATTGCGGAAGAGGTAATTGGATGCTTCCGGGCCACGTTCATTTTGGTTTTCCCAAACGTAAAGCAAGATCTTTGCGCGCACATAGGCGTTTTTGCATTTCGCCGGTCCTTTCGCTCGTCCCTTTCTCCTCGACATGTGGGAACGACAGAACTGTCAAGATGGCGGTTAGCTTCCAACTCGTGCTTATATGAATCATTGTGACTGGCCTTCGTAGCCAAAAGTGGTTTGTCAAATCGCAGGTACTGATTGCACCTCGGGTTTAATTAGTGACCAGAGCATTGCGATTTTTAGCCAGATTTCTACAGAGCTTCGCGCAAGCCGCAGTTTTCCGGCGTGCGATCAAGTTTACGGGTTTCCAGAAGCTCGAAAACACTGTCTCTTCCCTGACTCACCAGTATTTTTTTTTAATTAGGGGTTTCGAAGAGGTGATCGTAGAGTGAGATACTTCTACAGTTCCTGGCGAGCCAGAACTGTGAACTCTAGTGTTCAGCGCAAACATAATTTATGGGCAAAGAGGGGCGGACGCCTTCACCCAGCGGCACGGAGGAAGGAGTGGAAACTCCGCCGTCTGCGGCGACCAGAAAAGGTCACAAGCCCGCGGCGCCACTATCCTGCTGGCGGCGCCTGGCGGCCTGGAAAGGAACTACTGGTGGTGGTGGTTGTTGCTATGGGTTATAGGGAATACAACGTCACGGCGTGCCCGCTGAAGCAAACACCCGTTTCGTCTGCTTGTCGTCTGCTTATGAGCGCGGGCCGCCGGAGAGCGCGCCGAAGCCGCCTGTCCGGGCGCTGCATTTTTTTTTTCCTGCTGCTTCTACGAGGCGCCGCAAGGCGCCGCCACTGCATGCGCTCCCGTCGGCGCATACAATTGTGACTTTATCTGGTCGCCTGCGCTCGCTCGCGCAGACGGGAGTTTCACCTCCTGTATAGTCTTGCTCCGTGCCCAGCGGTCACCCTATTCACCCCCCGTTCAGTCTGGGCAGCTGCTGCATCTATCAAAACGTTCATTTGCAGGTCAGCCATGTTGCTACGAGTAGCTCGAAGGAGCGGCATGGGACCCACATTAGGGCGGCTGGTAATAAAAATTCCCTCTTTTCTAGCCACCAGCGCAGAAGTCAATCCTATACTGAGACCGCCTCCACATTTTCCCTTAGCCAATAGACTTTATATCTAAGTAGAGCCTGCGTTCTGCATCCTCCGTGCGCGCTTAGACTTCCTCGTGCCAGTCACTTTAATCGCAATCACATTCACCGTTTCCGTTCTGACGTGGTTTTTTCATACCGGAGCAAATATTTAGGAATGCTCGCGCCACTTACACGTAAATTTTAGCCTGCTTCTGATAAAACGCGTTTAGATTCCAAGCACGGAAATAAAAAAAAATATATAACCAATAGGCGAAAGAGAAAAATTTTGATGTCCTGCAAGCGCGTTTCTCCACTATGCGCACTTTAAATTAGGCAAAGCCTCCTTTACACTGGTCGCCTGTCTTGAAGGGCGACGTGCACACGTTCTTTGGCGCTTAGACTGAACTAATCATACCATAAAAAAAATAAGATGACATCAATCAGGCACACTCAGTAGTCGGCCGCTGCAATCGGTAACATTTGAGTTGACTCTGATATCAGGGATACATCTCGCCAAAGCCATGCCATTTAGTCAGAAAGGCTCTAGCAAAGAACGATTCACTGGCTTACTACTTTGGACCGTATATAGATGTCCCTCGGGCCCAGTTCCATCGAGGTGCAGGTGTATTTGTGACCTCCGTGCTGCAAGAACAGTTACATTCTCACAGCTGTAATCAAACGGTAAAACGACAGCGTAAATTAACGAGCAAAAGCCTGTTCAAATTATTACTTGACTGACGTATTTGGGTTGAGCATATGCGGCGGCATTGGTAAAACAGGCAAGCGTGTCTGTCATACAGAGTGGACAAATGTGTGATAGCAGTGAAGCCAATGTGCACAGAGGTGACGAATGGAATGAGGCTAGTCAACTCGCAAGTATCAAACGATTGCGGTTCGCGCTGTGAAAATGAGTTAATTGGTGATCTTCAGGGAACTCCTTTGGTCAGCTGAAAACTTATTTAGTCTTCACGTGTTGTTGACGATTATCGCGACAGAAAAACTAACTAGCTCCGCCGCATTCATGTTAGTGACCGCTTGATTGCTTATATACACGACTATGCCAACGTCCTGTACGGCGTGTTAACCTCTACCGCTGGAGGAACGCGAGCGCATCCCCACCAAACGAAGCGATCCCTGGTGTCATTCGCGCGAACCCAACGAAGTGAAGATGCCTCGCCGCTAAAGTCAAGCGCGTCTTGGAGCGCGCAAACGACTTCGGAGTTCGCCAAGCGTACTAAGCCCCCAGAGACTCAGCGGGATCCGCGCGCCTGTAAAAACGAACGCGCCTCGCAATCGGGCAAAGAAAAAGAGAGAAATTAACAAATTGCACGACGTGAACAGCAGAGGGCTCGACGCGCCGACGACGAAGTCGACTGTCTTCTCTCCCTTTACCAATGGCGCGCGCGCACGCTTTTACGGGCTGAGAAACGATTTAAAAGAGCGATAAATCTGCCTTCGTCGGAAAACCGACCGTCCTTGCCCGGATGCTCCCTTCCTTGCTTTCTAGCAAAGGGCAGGAATGCGAGATGATCAGTACAAGCCGGCGTCGCGTCGCGGCATCTTGTAATCCGCGCCGAGTTGTCAAGGCTAACGAGGTGTGCGCTTTGAAAAGTGCCGTCTGCGCTCGACAGAGGGCGCAGTGTGTGCGCCAGGACCGGAGGCGCACGTGGAATAGAACGAACATACTCAGACAATAAATAGCTAGAAAAGAAAACGAGAACAAAGGCAACAAAAACAAATAAAAATCCCCTGAATTGGGGTAAAGAAAAGAAAAACTGCCCGAAGAAAGAAGGAGAAAGAGAAATTAAAACAAAATAAAATGCGCGGCTAATTATCCTGTCGTTTCCCTTTACGTTTTGGCTCTGCAAAACTGCTCAAACGGACTCGCGACAGCCTGAGCAGATGCGTCATGGGGCGGCGCGGGCCGTATGGTTCTTTCGTTCATTCTTTTTGTTCTTCGTTCTTTCTGTCATCTTCATTCATTTGATTCATTTTCTTCCAAGTTGTCACGTGCCATTAATTTCCGGTCGCCGCCGCCGCTGCCTCTGCCTCAGTGCTCCCACATTCTGCAAGAGCATTCAGTTTCATTTCCATTTTATTCGTGTCCCCTGTCATTCGCTGTTTCCCGCGCTCGTCTGTCTCGTTTCGCTTCTTTGCCTGCAACTTTATTCCCAGCCGCTCTCTTTGCGTGCTGCACTTTCCCGCATTTCTCTTCCAGCGCTTTCGCGATTCCATCGCGCATCATTTAAGAATCCTGAAGAGGATCGTTTCGGGTCGGCGCACTTGATACTGTGATAGCATCAGACAAATCCTCTGATGAGTGCTCGCAGGGAAATGAGAGAAAAGGAGGTCGTGATTCAACGACGCGTCGAAAGCGGTTTCGAATGTATCGCCCCGCTTCCCGACCCCTGCCGAGACGCGCGCGGGGCGCTCATCAGCCTGATTAGGATCTCGCGGACCGTGGCTCATCGGTCTTGGGGATCCGAGGAGAGGAGATGCCGCGCATGGAGAGGCAGCGCACTTCAATGGCGGACGAGAATCTGTTTGATCCTCGAGACACGAGCGCTCGGATCTTAAGGCGAAGTGCGCTGCGGGAAAGACGGCGAAATGTACGCGTCGTGCTTGGAGCGGTCTAAAACTGGTTTAATCGCGCTATAACGCTCAGCAGCAACGATACAAGAGTGCAGGGGCAACATGCTATACACGGTGATACAAGGACGCTCGTTTTCGGGCGGTGTAAGGCACGCACACAGAGGGGCTTCGTCATTAGTTACAACGTGCTGCACTCAAACACTAACATGTTTCCTCGCATGCATTGCGTTTATAACTTCAGCTGGCGCGGAAAGCTGAGGCCCAACATTCGCGACGGGCGAATCTCTAGGCAAGAGTTCAAACGTCTAGCATTGCAACACTTGTTCGTGCTGCTTGTATACCGCCTGATGAATTTTACAATCGCTTGTAGGTTTAAAACACGAAATATCTTCAGCGTTCAGCAATTTGCAAGAATTTTTCAAGGCATCGTACTCCATTCTCTTTAGGCCTAACTCATCATCATCATCATCAGCCTGTACTACACCCACTGCAGGTCAAAGGTATCTCCCATGTCTTTCCAATTAACCCGGTCCTTTGCCAGTTGCGCCCACCCTATGCCTACGAACTTTTTTATCTCATCATCCGCCCACCTAACCTTCAGCCGCACCCTGCTACGCTTGCCTTCTCTTGGAATCCACTCCGTTACCCTTAAGGACCAGCGGTTGTCTTGCCTTCGCATCACATGCCCTGCCCAAGCCCATTTCTTCCTCTTGATTTCGACTAGGATTTTCTAGGGGTTGCGTCCTCTGCACGGCTTGCAACGTTCCAGGAAGCGTTCTAGTCTGCACCTGAATGCTGCGTCTGCTCGACACCCAGTCCGCCTGAAGCCGACAAAATTATTGACACCTGGCATATTCACAGACCGGTTTGGCGATGAAACGTCCAAGTTGCGAATGGCTCAGTTTCTGTGTGTTTTTTTCAGCACCATATAACTGTAACGCTTCATGTCCGCTCATTCTCGTACAAGGTGCTCTGTATGAAAATATTTGCTGTGATTCCGTTTGATACCGTTGCCACGCTATGATACGACGCTCAAGATGGATTTCCTGCGGCCGCTAAGGGAGGAATTGGCGCTGACGTTTGTATTGGCTGGACAATGGAGTGCATGGAAGTTTCCTGCCCCTGACAAAGCTCGGTTGTGGTGTAATTACGGCGTCTTCTTTATATCCTTGTGCTTGCATAATAAGAGCATGGTTTAAGATAGCACAATACACGAGCTCAGATAAACTGAACAGCTGAATTTGTTCCCTGTAATGGAATGAGGCTGGACAGATGCTCCCCTGACAGAGTATACTTCGTGTCATGTTAAATGTTTGAGGTGAACAGCGTTCCGCTAAGAACTTCGGAATTCAATGTAGCTTGCAATGCAATAACAACGCGCACCCACTTTAATCTAGACATAAGCCCCAAAGTGGACGAGTCGCTACAGTAGCTGCTTGAAACTGGAAACAGCAATGAAATAAAAGAAATGCGGCTCCTATAGTCAAAACTCTGATTAATGTGCTGCTGCTACGGGAAATGTAAATACACAAAAAGGAGTGGGGCGAGGAAACGCAAGCAGGGAAATACGTAATCACTTCGATCGCTGCACGGCCCTGCGCTCAAGTACTTAAAATGCAGGCAACATAAGTACTCACTGCGAAGAGTGCCCTCTCAGCAACTTGGGAATGCACAACAAACTAGCCGAGATGAAACAAATAACCGAGAGCAAAACTGCAGATGCCTGAAAGCCTGCGTATAAAGAGAATCCAGGCAACGGACCAAGTGCGAACAGGTGTTTGCCTAGCTTGTTGTTTTTTTGTTTTTCAATGTTTACTTTTAAGACGGCGTCGAGCGTATCGACCTATAGCGTGGAAAACTGTACAACTGTAAGCACGCAACGTTTTGTCTTTTGCGCGGTCACCGTCCGTCAGCGAGGTAGTATCGGACTCCGGAAGTGGGCGGGAATACCGAAGCGGAAATAATACAGCAACAGGAGTCGCGCAGTGATGGAGCCAGTGTCGAACGCGATTGAAGCGGAGAGGGAATGACTGAAACTCGAGGTGCGGATGGACCATCAAATCGACTCGTGGCGTGACCGGTGCAATCAAAAGTGCACTGTGCGATGCGTATACGCGAGGAATACACGTCGGCTTTCTTCTTTTCCTCGTTTTTTCTTTTTCTTTCTCAGATATGTTTTCCCGTGTTTCACTTAGGACAACTGACTATTTCCCTGTTCCTTCTAGTTTATCTGTGGCTGAGCGGCTGCCAAAGTGCATTTTGCGACCCTCCTTTCAACGTGTGCTCTATTTCTTTCTCGTTCATTCGCTGTCTGGTTCGATCATTCGTTCGTTTTCTTGTCTTTTTTTGCAGTTCTTATTGGGCTTTTACATGTACTTTGCATTTTTAATCGAGAACTAGCGAGTTCTGCACTTGGCGATGAAGGTGTTAAAAATTCTGGGGTTACTTAAGCTCCTCCTTAAGGGCATGGCGCGCGATAGCGTTAATGGGTCCCTTCAGCGGCCTGTGGTCCTCTTTGCATATCACTTTGCGGGCACGGAAACTGCTTTTTATTTTATTTCGTTTTCTTTATTTTAGTTCTTTTTATTCAGCACAAGACACACAAGGCCTCCCTTTAAACCAGCGAACGAATGGTTCATGAAAGCTTTGTAAATTGTTCCTTAAATATAACATAATTGCACTCTAATAATACCATGATTTAAAAGAAAAAAAACGCTCCTCAGTGATCGAAGGGTAGCGCGTCCGACTCACGACTCAAGGGGTAGCGGTTCGACTTCCAGCTCGACCACTTTTCTATGCAGCGCAATTGCTTTTCTTTGAACCATCAAAGTCAAAATGTAATGACGGTGGAATGAAGCCACAACCCTGCAGACTAATGCGGAATTCTGTAGTGATGTTGCGACTGTTGTAGTGTGAGATCATTGCGGGGTGTTTGATTTACCCCAGCGATCTAGGTCACGTGGTTGTGACGTCACGATGTTCTCGACCAATCCTAATTTTTTCGACACGCCAACGCTAAGGCCAACTACGGCGGTTTCTCCGCTGAGCGGGACCCTTAACGCTATCGTGTTAAAAGCAATTATGTGAACTAAACCGAAGTGTCTGCACACGAGATGATACGCTAGTGTTCTGTTTCTGAGCCCCATAAAAGATTTAATGTCTCAGTTCCAAAGGGTTTAAAGCGTTTAGCCCATTGAAAAATGCTGCGTCTATACGCCTCCATTCTCGTTCGCGCGCTAAAGAACCATTAGGGCTTTACTCTAACGACGCAGCGTTCAACAACAGAAGCAGCAAAAACAGCAAAAACGCTCTTTCAAACCGCGAGGCAATCAATTTGCTTCTCGCTCAGCGAGCGCACTGGCTCCAACGCATTCGCTTCCGCCCGCGCGTTATTTCGGCCTCCTTTCTGTTTACGAAGCCCGTGTGAAGAAAGAAAAAAAAAAGAGTGGCGTTGTTGTCGGCGGGCATTCTCTTATTGAGTAGGCGCGTATGATCGTGTATATTGTTCGTGCGTCGAAAGCAAACTGGGTTTGCATCGATTCTCTTGGGCTGACTGCCGCACTTTAGGGCATCGGGATGCGGGTTGCGCCCTTCAAAGAAATCCGCTCACGATTTCCGCACGCGCTTTTGAAAACGCGTTGTAGAGAACGCAGCGCGGGAGAGAGGGAGAGCTGCAGGAAGAACCAGCCCCGACGAAACTGCAAAACGAAGCACCCGCCCAAACATAGCCGGCACATAAAGCACGGAGAAATGGCAAGGCGCGAAGCTGCGGCTCGCGACGCCTGGCAGCATTTTCGCGCGTTATGGAGAGCTAGTGAAGGCCGCAACCGTTTCCAAGACGTCACGTCAGTGCTTCTAGCACGAAGACAGCAACAATGCAGAACCGTGAAGGTCGTAGTCAATGCAGATGATGCGCGGTTTAGAGGATAGACGAGTGCGACAAAGAAGGCCGCGACGCGTGCTTGCACCTAAGCACAAGCATGACTGTGCATATATATATATATATATATATATATATATATATATATATATATATATATATATATATATATATATATATATATATATATATATATATATATATATATATATATATATATATATATATATATATGGGCGCAACGCCGTGAAAGTGGGACGGCCGTCGAAAAGTGGGTCGTGCGTCACCACGTTCCGCGGGGCGGCGCTCGTCGCATAACATAGTATCGTTTACTGATATTCTGCGCAGGAGGCCTAATAAACAAAGCAGGGCTGTTGCCTATACCCTCTTTAGACTCGCTGAAGTAAAAATGTCGGCGAGGCTTTTGCAATATTTGTCTGAAACGTCGCGCGACGTGTTCTGGGAAGATGAAAAAAATAATGGAAACCGTGGCCGGTCAGTAAGGAATTGGAGCGTATTTAGACGCACGTGTTCTCCGCATTCAGCAACTGTGGTAAATATAGTTACCGATAGTAATTCCCTTTTAGCAACGTTAATCGTTTCATAATAACGTCGTCCCTCAGAGGTGCAGATAGAGGAGGTAAGTGCTATTTAGAGGCTGAAGCAAGCTGATCTTTTGGTTGCATCAATAACAACAGGATGTGCTAAGTATAGGAGTCAAGTAAATAATAAGGCCTGAACACAGGCGAGGTGTATAAACAAGTGGCCTCCTTCGCTCCTGGCAAGAACACTGCAACAAACTAGTAATAATAATCATAGATCGCAGAGCTGAGTTCTCTGTAGAACAAAGGAGTCTATTACTCACCTCTAGTTACCCGTGTTGTCCGCCAGCCCCAGCCTGGTTATTGACGCAAATATCCTAACCACCTCATTTCTTCGGACTCTCTGCCATCTTCGATAACACTTTTCTTCCTCTGGTATCTACTCTCAAACCCAGCCTTGCGTACAACAAATTATACAAGAACAAAATAAGTTCATAAACACCAAGATTAATTGACGCCTCAAACCTGGGGGTTTTCAAGGAGTTATCTGCTGTCAACGCTGGCCTGATGCTTGACCAGCCTTTGTAAGAAAAACCGCACAGCCCAATGCGAAGGACCGCTATATAACGCTGTAGACACCCAGAAATTCATCTACACGCTCTTGAGAACAAATATGCAACGTGCTTTTCAAATGTTTCAGCAGCCCAGAGTTTTCTTCTGGACCGCGTATAGCAGAGCCCTTAGCCCCATTGGCGTTAACCTCCTTGGACTTCAAAACGCTGAATGAGTGAGGTTTCCGGAAAAGCTGCTTCACCCCACAGAATTTTGCAGCTCTGGGGAAGTTGGAAAAAACGCAGTTGTGCATTATTGTTTTGTAGGTTGTCTATAGACAATCTATAGCAGTTGTATACGGGCAGTACACTGACTTTATAGACAAATGTCTATGGTCTATTTACGGACTACCTTACAAAATTTCGCCTGAGGGCAGTGTCCCAAAGACAAGCCCGATTGTCTGAGGACGTTTGTGAGGGATGTGAACGCACTTCAATCAGCAAGATATTTTTTTCAAAGCTATTAATGCTCCGCCATAGTGACCGCAACACCTAAAACTAAGCTAAAGACCTAAAAAGTTCTTGTCCGCATGCCCCGCTTCATGTCTGCGTGGACATGCAGAACTAATTAAATGATAAAGTGACTGCCCGAATACCAAATAAGTGGGCGCCTAAAACCATCAAATGGGTGTACTACTGCGAAAGTCATCTCCAAAACTACAGCTATGCAGACACTGTTCATGGTATAGGTAGCCGTACATACCGAGTGCCAGTCGGCCACTACTATAGGTGGCGTCGCGGGCATAACCCCAAGCAAACAAAAAAAAAAACCAAGGAGAGCCAACGGCTGAGGCAAAACAACGCATAATTCGATGGTTCCATGCAGATTATGCAGCAAGCAGACGCCTGGGGGCCAGCGATTCCAGGAAGCGCATGGTGCGCATTATGCTTTCTTGCCTGAATTCAAGGCAAACGAAAGTGAGGGCAAAGCAGACGGAAAAAAAAAAGCATGACAGAGAGAGAGGAAAAACAGAGGTTGAGGGTGGGGCCATCTGGGAAAGTCGACACTGCAATCAATTACGTGCGCGCGCGTAGCTCGGCCACTCTGCCAGCCCGGCTGCCACGCAGACGGCGGTCGGACAAAGGGCCGCACCTTCGCAAACGGAAGTCGCGCACCCGAGCAAGACAGAAGGCCAGCAGCACCACTGGTCCCGGTCGCCCGCAACGTCTGCTGTGTGGGCGCGCTCAAAAACTGCCGGCATTATGCGAAGGCGCATATAGATGATGCTCAGGAAAAACAAAATCAAAACCCCGCAACGATGGAAGAAGAGTATCGGTGGGGAAACAAAAAGATGAAAGGCCTCAGGCGACGCATAGTCTCTCGCCTGTGGCTCTTTTTTTTTTCTTTGTTTTAGGTTTCCAAACAGGCGCCGGCTTTCTGCTGTTGCATCTTCACCACGAAATGCTCGGGCGTACTGGGAGCGGCCGCTTAATTCACATATACGTGTAACGATGCGCGGCGGGCCGCGCAGCGGACACACTGTCGCGGGAGGAGAGATGCGGCGAGCGATTAAAATGCGGCAGAATGTGAGCGAGCAGTACCTATTCTTTTTTTATTATTATTTGTCTCCCCCGCGTATCCGCGGGGAGCGGGAATTTCTCGGAAAACGGGCCTCCTCCCCCCCCTCCGTTCCTCTGCGACGCGACGCGTAACCGCTCGCAGCGAGCGACAACAACCCGCCAATTAGAGGCGGGGCGGAAACCAAGAAATCAAAGAGAAACGGTGGGGGTTCAGCGTTGTAGGGAGTGGAGGCAAGGCACCATTCGCGGCTCATGCGTTTCAAAAGCGTCGCGCACGTGTGTGTTGCTAAAAGAAAGCTGTCATATACAAAGCGGCTGTGGCTGAGGCCAGTCGCCGTCTCTACAAAAGAGGAGAGGACGGATCGGTGGGAGTGAACGTATCCGTGAACTCGGGTCGTCCTTCTGGCGATACCGCAGGAGGCGAGCGGCCTGTTTCACGCTCGCTGCCTTTTCTTCTCGGAAGTCCTTCAGGACTGAGCGGTGAGCGACAGTGGGAGGGGCTCTCGGAAGCTCGTTAGGCAATTAAAGGTCATTTAGGAAACGCCTACTCGGGAGGGGGGGAGACAGATGAAGAAGGAACGGACTCGAAAGCGAGGGATGATACGCATCTCGGTGGTGGTTGTATATATCGTCTGCGCACGCGAACTGCCTCTCCTACGGGGGGCCTTGCGTTGCACCTGTGCTGGATCGTGTTTCTCCGGGACACCTTTGCTTTGCGGAAAGGAGGAGGATTGGGAACGAGAGTTCAAGTTCAAAGTTCGCGCTCCGCTGAACGGTGGGAGGAACGCCTGCAGTAGGAATTGCGAGAAATAAGTGGAGACAGCGTAGTCTGCAGCTCTTTACTCTCTTGCTCTGCCTTTCAGTTAGCACTGTTGTTAGATCCTTTTCTTCAGTGTACACGTATAACACGGCTGTTTGCCCTGGCTGTTGTGTTTCGCTGCCACAAGTTTTCGGAGCGGGCGTTGAACGATTTAAGTGCGTTCTCCGTAAACGTTTAAAGACGATCGAGAAGCAATCTTCTTCCGGTGCGCCGGTGCTACGATGGCGCCACATTTTTCGCGAGGGTCCTTAAGATTCCAGAGCTGTGAGCAAACGATCCGAGAATCTTTCGCTGTGTCGTTAAGGTCCACAACCAGAGAGCGCGGGGGATTAGGCGCGTAATTATGCGAGCGCCCTCTACCGAAAGAACGCGTCGCAGCTGGAGAGCGCCTCCCAGTGTCATCGGATGTGCAATTAGTGTGACGCAACGGTTCTCCGCCTCTGTATCCTCGCCCTCGTGCATGTAGCCTTTCGTCTTTATAATACACGCCCACTTTTTTTTTTCGCGCCCGAAACCACGCTTGTGGACATAGGAAGCTCCGGTTTGATAATGCCGCGATTACGATGCCAGGCGACGAGTGCAATGTGGTGCAATGGCTCGACTTGATGTCGCAATACTATATTGCCCAACGAAATTCAATGCTGCATTCCTGGAACGGGTCACTGGTCGGACAAATATCCGAGGCTGTCATTTTCGCGGCGTTTTTATTGTTGCACTTTCCCCGTAGGGCGTATTAAATCGCTCGCATATTTACCGCATGGGGCCTCATCAGCTGCAACGCATTCTTTACTGTTCGTGCCATACCCCGAGAGTTTGATTAATGGCATTGAAACGCACGCGTATAGATGAGGAGCCCGCGTTTAATAAAGCGGGTGTAATAAAATCCACACTTGCTAATGGGCCCCTTCATGAAATTTTGTTTTTTGATTACTGACGTTCACTACACTGCGCCTCCTCCAGCTATTTTCAACGGCCATTTGCGCGAGAATGTCTTCTAACGTCTGCGTTATTTTCTTTATATTTTGCAGGAATCCATTTTAGGAAGGCCAGTGTAACTATTCGAATTTTTCTAATAGCGAATCGAATATCCTCATTTTATTCAATTCGCTGAAAGAACCAAATGTAGTCCAGGTTAAAAATTATTCGGAATTATTCGAATGTGTTTGCCTGTTGTGAAATAACGTTCGAATAACTGGTACGCAGAAACGCCGTAGTCTTCGTGCCAGTTACGAGCCAGTACTAGTGCGGGCCCAGTCACATGCTGCCACGACCGCGGTTTGAGGGAAGACGAGTTCGAACCCGACCGCGGCGGCTGCGTTTCGATGGAGGCGAAACGCTAAGGCGCCCGTGTGCTGTGCGATGTCAGTGCACACAAAAGATCCCCAGGTGGTCGAAATTATTCCGGAGCCATCCACTACGGCACATCTTTCTTCCTTTCTTCTCTCACTCCCTCCTTTATCCGTCCCCTTACGGCGCGGTTCAGGTGTCCGCCGATATGTGAGACAGATACTGCGCCATTTCCTTTCCCCAAAAACCAATTTTCATTTTTTTTTTCATTTTCAAGGCGAGTTTACTCATGTAGTGGCGTTCATAATATTCGTACATGACCTCCAAAGTTTGGCGGTACTATGCTGCGATGCCTGATCTCGGTGGCCATGGCTCAGAGTTCGGTTGTAGCACTGGGAAGACTGCGGCGATCTTAGCCATTCAGAACGGCGTGCTCTACAAAACATGTTTCTCAGTTGATCTCATGCCGCGTCTGGTGGCGCCATCTCTGGAAAGAAAAGAGAGCCAGTATCCAGCTGCTATGATGCTGCTGCGCGCAGACACTCGGCCGACTCGGCGGACGCCATGTTTGCGAATGGCGGCGCACCGCTTCGCAACAGGCCCCCGCAGTGCTGTATTCCTGCGGATTTTTTCTGTTAATTTAGCCAGTGAATGAAACGCTCGCTGTGCTTTCAAAACACCGCCCTGAACTACCTTTTCAATTACTGCAATAATTGTTTAAAAATAGTCACAACGGGGCGCAAATATTTGGGGGACTATTTGTTGTCGACATTGACCCTGACTGGATGAGAGAGCTCTACATTTCACATTGCTGCAAACTGAAAGTATAGTGAGCTGGAAAGCTAGTTTATTTGCTGTCGTCATCATACTAAGTAAAACATAACTTCCCTTAAAGTATGACGTGACGGCTATACAGTTATTACAATGACTCCGTGTTGCGTTCCCCTACTATAGTCGGATACAACCCAAGAATGCAGCGGCTTTTCCCCGTCAAAGGACCCGCTTCTAGCCAATGGCGTCGGCCGATTCTCATGACCCTGCTAGCGTTACAATGCAGGGAGCGGTGCTACGATGAAGAGAGGGGTCCATTCCCGACCCCTCTATAGACTTTTATCAGACTATATATTGATCAATGTTGTGTCTTTTGACAATTAGAGCTAATATAACTCAGCCAATTACAGCGCCGTACTGTAGCGCTGCCGCGCGGTGTTTTTGCTAGCATGCCACAGGTAGCGAACATTCTAGCGAATGTTTGATTCGTATTTGGTTCACTTCTTTCGCTATTCGATTCATAGTCGATCCGGTTCTTTTTTCTCCCCCTTTCATCTACCACTCCCTGCTTTGTCACGCTAGCAGGGTCATGAGAATCGGCCGACGCCATTGGCTGGAAGCGGTCTTTTGAGAGGGAAAAAGCCTCTGTGTTCTTGAGTTGTATCCGACTATATATTGATCAATGTTGTGTCTTTTGACAATTAGAGCTAATATAACTCAGCCAATTACAGCGCCGTACTGTAGCGCTGCCGCGCGGTGTTTTTGCTAGCACGCCACAGGTAGCGAACATTCTTGCGAATGTTTGATTCGTATTTGGTTCACTTCTTTCGCTATTCGATTCGTAGTCGATCCGGCTTTTTGTTGTTGTTTTTTAAGAACTCCTATTTACACACCTCTGATTCCAAGGCTTTTATGCTAGATTTTCTCGACATCTGTGCGTTCGCACTGCACAGCTTACCTAGACAATAATAATCAGGGCTGGAGCTCACCCTAATAATAAATCACGGATCAGCCATGTTTTTAAAAGTGTACAGCTACTTGCCTCCTTCCCGGATAACAAGGTCAGTACATCCTGCCATTAGGGTTACATGCTATCCAAATTACCTAGATGCTACTGGAAGAAGGGGAAAGAAGCCGTAGACTGGCGAAGGACATGACCTATTATTTAATACAGGCATTTATGGGAAACCGCTAAAGTGCATTTCTGCACCTTTTCCACCAAGCGCTCCACGCGTGAATCTGCGATTTCTTTTTGTTTGTTCCTCTCTAAACGAAAACGAGCTCAACGGCTGGTTACTGTCTAGCTCAGTGCACGTTCATTGACTTTACACTTATTCTTTGCCGCGTGTTGATTCGCAAACTGAAGAGAGGAGGAGGGGGGAGGTGAGGTAGTGAGTACACCATTCAAGGAGTATGGAATAACTCCATAAGAAATTCTCGGCTGCCTTGAAGCACTTGCAAGAAAAGAATGCTTTTCACCAGGACTGGGAAAATATTCACGATGCATAGCAACTGGAGCAAAAAAAAAATGCATTGTCATGTCCAACATTCTCGGACAAACTTTTTGAATTTTGGAAAATTGTAAGGTACCGTTGTGGAAGTATTGATGGTAATGGTCGATTCTTCCGACGTGTAAAAAATCTTTCTTTTAAAGTTTTTCCATCGCTCGCATGAAGCAGTTAAGACTTCCATAGAAAACCAATGGGGAACGCTTTTAACGGCTGCAAAAATTTCAACAGCAAAAAAAATGCAAAAATGCGGATATATTGATTGTTATAGTGAAATCGTACAATAAATGAAAAAATTGCGTTCGTAAACTCTTTCCCGTTCTAAAATGCTTTGTCGAGAACTGTTGGGTATGTAGATGTATATTCCTCGATAGAGAGCACGTTTACAGGTTTTTTTTTTCTTATTTGAAAAATATGCTAGCCAGGTGGTGCATATTTGGCTAGTCGTTGTATAATGCACAACAAAAGCAAGCCCTAGCCTCCCAAAGTTATGGATTGGCGATCCAGAAATGAAAATGTAAATAAGGATGCCCGCTTTTCTGCTGTTCTTTAACAAAGCTTTAACACAACAGAGCTTCAACTAAACCAGCAGCTTTCAAGCAGGCAGCGTTGATATGAACCGCAAACGGCCCGGTTTCCTTCTCATGTGTTAACTCACGGCGGAGGGCCGATCGCTTTCTTTTTTTCTCTCGAATGCTTTAAAATTCTCGGCAGCGAGTTTCGGAAGAAATGTACTCAGCAGTCAGGACGGAAAAACTTACTGCAAAATTCACTGAGCTAACATTCGACCACGGCTGGAAAAGTTGAGTATAAATAAAACTTCACCTCGCTAGTCTGGGAGCGATGCAGCCGCTTGTTCCTTAACCAGCTGTCAAACGTATCGTAAGGCGTCTATCGATCACCATTTACTACTTCGGGAAAATCAGTCAACCGGGAGTCTACATAACATCCTAGTTTTACTTACTTTTTCGGTTAGTTCCTTTTCAGAACAACGGTTCTTCGAAAATGAACATAAAATGAGATGTGCATTGTCTTAGTGCACAAATGCGTAAGTTTTCAGGACGCCATGCTGACCTACACGTTTACTGTTCAGTTTCTCAGACTACATCACTCGTGGTACAAGCGCTCGTGGTGTCTCAGTCTCTTCCTTCGTGTGTTTGTGTTTTTTGTGCGCTTGTACGTGTTTGCAATGCACCAACGCGCCCAACAGTCCGTACATCACTCGTCGTAAGGCACACGGGCCGCGTATACCAGTCGCAAATTATTCACCGTTTCCGCACTGTTGTCAGAAACGGTGAATATTGCTGACTGTCATTATCCCAAGCCAATTAATGACCGGTCGTAGCGGCTTGATAAGACCTTGCATTACGCGAGTATTCCTAGAGTTAAGGGTTGCTTAGGAACTGCAATCAACAAAGCAAGAATTTTAAAGCGGAATTATTCCGGAGCCCTCCACTACGGCACCTCTCTGTTCCTTTCTTCTTTCACTACCGCCTTTATCCCTTCCCTTACGGCGCGGTTCAGGTGTCCAACGATATATGAGACAGATACTGCGCCATTTCCTTTCCCCCAAAAACCAATTATTATTATTATTATTAAGCTGAAGGCAGTTAATCTTTTCTTTAATTTGGAGGCTTTTCTAAGCAGAGTGCGCAGTTAGAAGGCTTGGCAGCACACTTTTGACAGAGAACCAGCCCCGTTCAGAACCACGGATTCCCCCTACAGTTAGGTAGCTGAACAACACCGTTGAATTACTGTTGGCCGTAACAGTAATTCTCTGTTTTTTATTTTTTTTGGGGGGGGGGGAGGGGTATAGTAACGCTTTTCACGGCTGCAAAAGACTTAATTATGGCTGAGAGAACTGAGTTTCCAAATTTTGCCGCCACTCGATCAAACTCGTGACGTCTACATCGAGGGCTCGTTGCCTCCGTTTTGAAGTGAACGGCGGTGAAGCATAGCCCCCGGGATCCGCGAAAAAAATTCAATGTCGACAATAACAACCCTGACAATAACAACCCGCTGGTTTAATAAACGCCTCAAATCACTACTCAACCGTAAAAAAAACGTCTTTACAGGACTGCAAAGGAGAGTAACAATCCTGAAAAATGGGGCCGGTACCACTTATGTGTAAAACAGTACCTGAAGGAGCTAGCTAAGGGTAAGAAGAAATTCCAAACATCTGACTTGCTTTTAACTCTGCTATTCAACCCCAACAAATTCTGGCGTCTTCTAGCGAACAAATCCCGTCCTAACCAAATCGAACTCTCAGATCCCGGTGGCGACGCTACTGACCCTGAGAATTGCGCTACCGCACTAAGCGACTACTTCGCTTCTGTTTTCACGCCCGCCAACATTAAGCCTGGACTCCATGTACGCGAAAACTCACGCGAACGCGAAGGCGACGGCGGCGGCGACGGCTGGCGTTCGCTCCGTCGCTTGTGGGCAGCCTCCATGCAAGCGAAGGCGGCAGGCGACGCGAACCCGCGACGTGCGCAGCGGACTCCGTGCTTTGCGCACTCAAGCTTAGAAACACGCCCGTAACCTGTTCTCTTTCTGAAAATTTTGTGAGTGTGCCTCATAGTCAGGGCCAAAAGAATATTTCCTCTACGGCAGCGGTGTAGCGGCACTGGAGATAACCAACGGCGTGCTTGCGGAGACGAAGTCACATCACGGGTTCACGGGGGAGGTGTGCTTTCGTTCGGTGCCTGTGCACTCCGGCTTAGTAAAAACACTCCCATAAACTGTCACCGCAGTTTGATTGTAAGTGAGCAAACTATAATTTACCAGTCAGAATGCGCGCCGCGAGTGTTTCTGCACAGTTGGAGCGCAGCGGCACGATGGATCGAGCGCCGGTACCCGCGGCTCGACACGCATCTCTCCCTGCAGTACGCCCGCTCGCGTAGCCCGCTCCAAATGCTGTTAGCCCTCCGCACCCAACAAGTAGATTGTTTTAATTATTTAAATCGTGCGGGTCTGCCTCTCAGCTACAAAACCAAATATTTTCTCGACGGTGGCGATGACCAAGACGACGGGCGGGTTTCGTGAGATGTACCCGTGAGAAACCGTGGACAAACCGGAAACGGCTTTGGGGGGCTCTGGTTGGCCAGTCGCGTGGGGGACTTCCGGGCGACGAGCGAAATTTTCTGTGGGTGCAGATCCGAGCGACACGGCAAGCGACACATGCATTTTGCTTCGCGCGACGGCGTCGCTCGTCGCTTGCCGCCGTCGCCTTCGCGTTCGCGTGAGTTTTCGCGTACATGGAGTCCAGGCTTTACTCTGCCAATCACACACTTATCATTCATTCACATCCCATGACGGAAATAGAATTTAATGCACAGGGCACATCAAACCTTATTAGCTCACTTCCGCTATCAATATCAGGTGGCTGCGACGCAATCAACAGCAAATTCTTAAAGAACACTGCATCATTGTCGAGCCGCATACTCGGCCTAATCTTTTCTCAATCATTGGACACTGGTAACGTACCTGACGACAGGAAAGAAGCCCGAATAATACCAGGTTTTAAATCAGGTGACCGCTCAAGCCCATTTAACTATCGCCCAATATCCCTGACTAGTATTCCTTCAAAACTCTTTGAACATATTATAGCAACTAACCTTATGGCACACCTTGAATCAATTAACTTCTTCTATCCTCCGCAGCACAGTTTTGAAAACTATATTCATGTGAAACACAACTAGCCAAATTTACTCATGATCAGTTGCAGTACATCGACGACCATTACCAGATTGATTCCATCTTTTTAGATTTTTCGAAGGCGTTTGATCATGTCCCCCATAATCACTTGTTGCTAAAGTTTTCCGGCCTTGGTTTAACACAAAAACTGTTGTCATGGTTACAGCACTACTTGAAAGGACGTGTTCAGTTCACATGCGCTAACAATCATACATCTCCTCTCTCGAGCGTGACATCCGGTGTCCCTCACGGTGCCGTGTTAATAATAATAATAATAATAATAATAATAATAATAATAATAATAATAATAATAATAATAATAATAATAATAATAATAATAATAATAATAATAATAATTGGTTTTTGAGGAAAAGAAATGGCGCAGTATCTGTCTCATATATCGGCGGACACCTGAACCGCGCCGTAGGGGAAGGGATAAAGGAGGGCATGAAAGAAGAAAGGAAGAGGTGCCGTAGTGGAGGGCTCCGGAATAATTTCGGCCACCTGCGGATCTTTAACGTGCACTGACATCGCACAGCACACGGGCGCCTTAGCGTTTTTCCGCCATAAAAACGCAGCCCCCGCGGTCGGGTTCGAACCTGGGAACTCCGGGTTCGAACCCGACCGCGGCGGCTGCGTTTTTATGGAGGAAAAACGCTAAGGCGCCCGTGTTGTCCCCATTCTTTCATTACTGTAATGGGGAGAACACTGTAGCATCTAAACTGAGATTGTTCGCCGATGATTGCGTCGTATACCGCGCCATAACTAACTAAGACGACGCGTGCACCCTCCAACAAGACCTAAACGCTATCTCACTTTGGTGTGAAACATGGCTCATGCCTTTAAACACAACCAAATGTAAAGTCATGCCATTTTCCCGCCTTCACAATCAGATTAAGACTACCTACTGCCTCTACTCTACCCCCCTTACCTACGCATCATCATACAAATATCTTGGCCTGCACATGACACCATCGCTATCATGCATTACACATATCGAAACCAATTTCTCCGAAGCCTCATGCGTTCTGGGCTACATGCGGCGTAGTCTCAGCGACTCATCCCCAGACATAAAAAAACTAGCATATCTCACGATCGTCAGACCTAAGCCTGAATACGCGTCAGCCATCTGGAACCCGTCACAATCATACCTCGCCGCAAACCTTGAAGCATTCAAAACCGCGCAGCACGATTTATCACCTCGAACTATTCAAGACATTCCAGCGTGACCTCAATAGAAAAGAGACCTTGACTTGCCGTCCCTCGCATCACGCCGCATCATAATATCTCGTCTTGTGCCTTCTTCAAACATTTTATTACCACGCACGGTCCAGGCATGAGCTACTAACAACACCACTAAGATCTTCCCGTTTAAGCCACAGCCAGTCTCTAGCACGAATTTCTACCCGCACTCTTGCAATGAATAACTCATTTTTCCCTCACGCAATAGTCTTATGGAATTCCTTATCCGAAAACATAGTCGAATGCACAGATAGAACCCAATTTCGTAATAAGCTAAACTTCAGCCATCCTGAATAGACTGCACTCTTTGTATTCTTTTGTTACTTCGCTTAATTGCATTTCTGCGCCTTAGTGTAATTTTTACTTCTCTTGCTCTTGCTTGTTTGCTGTTGTTTCATTTAGATGTATTTCTGCATTTTTTACTGTATTTTTGTTTGTTTTTCTTGTTCTTGCTTGCTTTCGTTGTATTTGTATCTTTCTCTTCCTCTTTTTCCATGCTCAAGAGATATACATCATGTTAATTCGCCTCCCCTTATGTAACGCCCTCGGGTCTTTAAGGAGAAAATAAATGAAATGAAATGAACGTAGTGTTAGTTGCGAAATCGGCCGGTTGTGGCGACACCAGTATTTCTTCTTCCTGGGGCCGCATTCTATAATCTGTCCATTTTCCGATGCCCATTTCGCGTCTGTTCGGTCCTCTTTCAGTGGTCACTCAGATATACCCGCGGCTTTCAAGCGTCCGTGGCAAGCGACCTTGGGTGGCTTGCGGCCGGACTATCAGCATTGGCTGCATATCGCAGCCAATGCTGCCGTTGGCAACCGTTGGCCAATGGCTGCCGTTGGCTGCATATCGCAGCCAACGGTAGCCAGTGGTCAGGTCCGATCGTCTGCTGCTGACTAGCTCTGCGATGCACCTCATTTTTTGCGCTGGCTGCATACTGCATCCTATTTCAGCCAATGGTGAGGTCCGGTCGCCATCCACCCAATGGCCGGGTCGCTTGTCACAGCCGCTTGAAAGCCGCGGGTATATCTCAGTGACCACCACTCACAGAGGACCAAATGGACACGAAATGGACAACGGAAAATGAACAGCTTATAGAATGCGGCCCCTGGCCTTTTCTAACTAAAAGCTTCGTTTTCGGTTATAGTGATTTCTTTGACGTTATAATACCTACTCTAGTCATGCAGGCAAACTTCAATTGGTCCTCCCTGTCCATTAACAACAGCCGGCTAATTCAAGAGCTGCTCAGCGCGTGTCTAAATCAACGCAGTGTCCGGTTTGAAAAAAGCGTTGACGTTTTTCATTGAGCATATAACAACATCGCCTTAGATGATGTAGCGTTGAAGTGCAGTTTAACAGCGGTCACGAACTGCCCGTTGAGTAGACAAAGGTTGACAAGTGGGGGTTCGTTATGAACTTACGTATAGCTGTGAAAGAAGTCGACGATTACTGAAACCCTGGAAAGCAAAGGGGAGTTTTTTTTCTTAATGGTGGTGTTCATCAAATAAGGTTAGAGGCTAGGTAATTTAACAAAAAATAGAAGTAAAGAAGCGACATAGAGCAGATGGGATCCGAGCCCACGGCCTACGCATGTAGAGCACGGGGCTCTACCAACTGAGCATCGGTGGCGGATGTCTAAACTTCTATTTTCTAGTGTATTTGCGTTGCGTGTAGCCTAACCATATAATACCACATAATCATATAATACCATATAACTATATATAACCATATGATACCATATACCTGCTACTGATTGTCTTCGCTTTGCAGCCTAACAGCGCATTTTCGAATGTAATCAAGCCCAGTGTTCTTGGACGTCACCTTTAGTTGTGAGGAAACTATGGAGTTTCATAAAATGCTGCTATGACCATATATTGATAGGAATGGTCTAATCATCCGATGCGTAGTAAAATCTTGCTTAAATCTCAAGGGCTGCGTTTTTCACAATGAATAGCAGAAAACTATAAGCGTCCCGTGGGGGGATACGTAGATATATTGATTCTTATGGTGCAATCTTACGAAATGCGAATAATTAGCATTCATGAACAACCTCCCGTTGAAAAAATGCACTCGTCCAAAATTTCTAGATAGGAGTTTTCTTTAAAATAGTGTTATCCACGAATGCTGCCGGTGCTTGCGAACTATACATACACTTACCTGTACCTTTACTTACCTATACATATAGGTAAGTAAAGGAGGGCAGGTGTGCCGAGGTAATTCCCGAGACCACACCAATTCAGATTGTTAAAATGAAGTCTGTGTGCACTACACGCAGACACTGTTGTGTCTTTGATCACTTCTGCAAAATGGGATTTTGATCCTTTTCGAGTTTCACTAGGTACTGATAAAGTTATAAAGCGCTGCGTTTTTGAAGAGCTCCAGACCCGCGCAGAAGATACAGTTCAAACGTGCTATACTCAGAATACAACTCAAGAAAAAAGCGGCTTTTCTCCTCTAAAGGACAACCATTCCAGCCAATAGCGTCGGCCGATTCTCATGAACCTGCTACAGGGAGTTGCAGGACAATAAAGGGAGGGGCGTGACAATCGATAGAGGGGGCTATCCCATTTCGTCTGCCACCCCCTGCATTGTCACGCTAACAGGCTCGTGAGATTCTGCCGACGCCATTGGCTGGAAAGGGGTCCTTTGAAGGGGAAAAGCCGCTTTTTCCTTTACTTGTATCCGACTATAATACTGGTTCCTCTTTCCGCCGCTGGGGCCATATGGCGCTATATGGTCGCAGTTTGTTGGGAAAGTCGCTCGGAAAATTTCTCAAACGTTTCTTCCTTCAGCTGTTCTCACGCTTTCATCTGCTCCAAGAAAATTCTCTGGGCAAAGATCCTTAGGCGGATATGCGCTCTCTTTAGATAATTTCACAGCCTATTATTAAATGCTGATTCGCACCAAAGACGACGGAAGTCTAACAATATTTTGTGGTCTCGAAAGCCGGCCGTTCTTTGCAACGCCCGGTCTTAAGTAAATGACTATATAGTCTGAAATAAATACCACGAAACAAATGTATTCGGTTGTGTAATGCGGAGTGGCTCCCGCTAACAAATTTATTCCAGCTCCAAAGCAAAAGTTTATAATACCGAGCTTTACCACTATAGTTACATTTTACCTTTTCCTAGCAAGCTATAAGGCATTAGGGAAGCAGAGAACAAAAAAAAACCGCAAAGGAACATGAGTTTATCACTTTCAATACATCGAATGACGCGCCAGTAAAGCGTGTGCGTTAAGTAGTCGCTATTTTTTCTTGTTTTCCATCGCCTTTTTCCTCTGCGGAAAGTTATTTGCAGCGACAGATCTCAACAGCTTTGCTCTCCTCTTCCACGACGACGGTTTGGAAGGAAGGAAGGAAGGAAGGAAGGAAGGAAGGAAGGAAGGAAGGAAGGAAGGAAGGAAGGGAAGGAAGGAAGGAAGGAAGGAAGGAAGGAAGGAAGGAAGGAAGGAAGGAAGGAAGGAAGGAAGGAAGGAAGGAAGGAAGGAAGGAAGGAAGGAAGGAAGGAAGGAAGGAAGGAAGGAAGGAAGGAAGGAAGGAAGGAAGGAAGGAAGGAAGGCCTCAGACGTTGCTGGCACATACCCACTACGGGGGAGTGGCCAAGACACAGGCGGTTAACGTATACATTCGTTATCTACTTTATATTCCTGTTCCTTTTTTTTTCTGCGTGTGTGCCGCGAAAAATCTTGGCTCGATCTTGTTCGGAAAGAAGCACATTCTGGCAAAGTGCGACGTTTTAATGCTGATGCCTGTCGTGGCATCTAATGCTAAAGAGACCACCAAAAGTAAAGGGAACCTTTTTTTTTTAATTCTCTCGAGATAGCACTACCCTATCGTGCCACGCTGCTCGAGCATCGAAGAAAGGATTCCGACGTCTCCCCGAGACGACGTTTCATTTCTCCTTCACAACAATGTTTACGGCTCCCTGTCGTAAACTTTAAATATTTAGGCGAACACGCGAAGCAGCACTACGCGTGAATAAGAGTTTAAATGTTTAATTTGAAGAAGCATTAAATGTGAATGTGCGTTCAGAGCGAACTCGGTGCCAAAGGAGAATACGGGCTCGTATTTTTTTTTTTTGCTTGCACGGTCTCGCTTCGTTTTGCGGAAGGAGCCTTAATGGTCGCGCGAAGGCTGAGGATAACAAAGACTTCGCACTGTGAAGGCGCCGTCCTTGGTTGCTGTGTTGTGAGTTTTCTGCCTCTTAGTCATTCAATGCAATTCTAGTTCTGCGTTCCTACTTTCATTTATTCTCTCCAGGAAGCGCAGTCGATCCCAGAGCGAAATGCAAATACGAAAGGACATGACAGCACGGGATAGAAAACTTTGCGCTGCCGTTTAGCCTGAAAGAACATCTCCGGCAGAATCTTAGCCTTTACTTTTTGTCTGTTCGAGCGCAAGTTTTGCATAGACACCTTCAAAGCAGAATTTCATTCCCCATCGGAATAATAAATTTTGCTGTTTTCTTTCCTTAAACGTTCAAAAGGGAGCACTTGTGCCTTATTAATTTGTTCCATTTCTTTCTTTACTTTTTTTTAGCCTGTACATTCGTTACACTAGGCCTCTTCGTTCCCGGAAGCCGGTTTATTATCAATATCTTTCGAAAATAGAGACAAATACGCGCATTCCGCAAAATTTCGCAACCATGCTTTTTCGCCATAGTACCGCTAACGGTTACTTGCATGTGAGAATGCACGCACCTCTAAAACGGCAGCAGGAATTAAAGGAGAAAGGGAGAAAGAGGTGCCGTAGTGGAGGGCTCCGGAATAATTTCGACCACCTGGGGATCTTTAACGTGCACTGACATCGCACAGCACACGGGCGCCTTAGCGTTTTTCCTCCATAAAAACGCGCCGCTGCGTTTTTATGGAGGAAAAACGCTAAGGCGCCCGTGTGCTGTGCGATGTCAGTGCACGTTAAAGATCCCCAGGTGGTCGAAATTATTCCGGAGCCCTCCACTACGGCATCTCTTTGTTCCTTTCTTCTTTGCCTCCCTCCTTTATCCCTTCCCTTACGGCGCGGTTCAGGTGTCCAACGATATATGAGACAAATACTGCGCCATTTCCTTTCCCCAAAAAACCAAATATTATTACTAAACAAAAATGGAGAGAGAACGGATCGAATGCGGAATAACGTACACACAGAACACATGAGTATATCTCGGAAGCATTATTTACTGCTTACTGTTTATATCAGTAAAAAAACAAAAAAAAATGGCCAGGCTTAGCTTGGGTAAGCCAAGAATGCGCTGCATATCTCGATGGAGTTCCGTGCTGCTCCGTTGACTCGATAGGCTATTGACTCGATCGCAATTGAAACTGCCCGTATAGCAGCGTTCGATCGCCTTTGAGTCGATAGACTATCGGTTCTAGGGCCCTCGAAATGCCCGTGTGACAGGGGTATAAGACTGTCCCGGCGAAGGAGCGCAGCCCTTTTATACATATGCCGTGACGTCAATCATAGCGCAGCGCCCCTAGCGGGAGGAGCGGGAGTCAGGTGGTGGCTGCGGCCGCGCGCGACCGCGCCAGTTGGGGCCCAGCTTTTCCTCCGTGACGTCACGCGCCGGCGCAGCACCCCTAGCGGAAGGAGCGGGAGTCAGCTGGTGGCTGCGGCCCCGCGCGACCGCGCGAGTTGGGGCCCAGCTTTTCCTCCGGCTGTCGTGACGTCACGTCACGTGGTTTGGTGGCTGCCCGGCCGCGCCCAAGGGCTGAGCTGAGTGATTGCAATATGCAACGCATAAAAGACATCCGCCTCGCATGCGGGAGATGCGGGGTTCGATCCCCAGTGCCACCGGGTCGCTACCGCTGATATAATGGGTACAAGTTTTCCCCTGCCTGGTGCTCGGCTTCTTTAGGGGGAAATTCTCGGGAAGTGGGTCTTTGACCCCACCTTGAGAGGACGAAAACGCCTTGTGCCATGGCGCTCTTTGGCCCCAGATGCCCTTGCGCCTTAAAAAAAAAATCCAAAACCATCAAAACTTCAAAAATTATTTCTTGCGGCTTTCATCGCATGAAACTCGACGGATATCAAGATAGCATACAGCATAAAGTGTACCATGCTGCCGTTGCCGGAGTACCAGGAGACCGACCGCGCATGCGCCGCTTCATATATACGTAGTACCCCCCCCCCCCCCCCCAAAAAAAAAAAAAAACTTTCACCATACCATAATCCCGTACCGTAAGTACTGGGAGCCGTAGCAACAACACAGGCGCCGCTATTTCGCGGACGGAAGTACATAATTATCCTAATCCTAACTACATGGCGCAAAGAGAAGAAGATCGGATGGGTGTTCTCTCTTTGCTTTTTGGCTTTGTAAAATGAATAACACCGCCGAAAAAATTACAAAGGCAGCCGAGAAAAAAAAAAGACAGGTGCGTGAACGCGGATGTCGAATTACAGACCTTTACCCCTCGACAAAAACGTTGGTTCAAGCTGGCTCATGTATCTTAATATATTGTTGTAACGACACGCTATGTGCTTTCACCATTTGTATTTTGCGTCATTTCAGCTCTTGAAGAGCTAGCCCATTAGTAGCGTATTTTGCGTACTTCTCGCAGCAAACTACCACCTCATCCTTGTTTGAACTACACTAGTTCACTAATGAAGCGATCTTTTGGCGCTTTCGGCATAAAAAAAGCGCCGTGCGGCCGTGCCAACGTCGACTGTTGGAGTGCATTTACTGGTTCTGGAATTTTTTCACGTGAATGCGCATGGCGATAACTAAAGCATACGAGAGTAGCGAGTAGATAAGGCACTGCTCAAGTCGTATGTCACTTGGCTAAGTGCAAGATCTGCGAGTCTTTGTTGAAGTGCAAATCGTGGGATCTGTCGCTTGACAAGCCGCCGCGTACGCTCGGCATCCCGCGGCGGCTTTTTCAAGCGATATACAGGGTATTTCACCTAAGACTTTCCACAATTTTTAAAATCAGGCTTTTTGAGTTAAAACAGCGCTTTGTCGGCATAGAACTGCCAGCGATGTAGTACACTAGAATACAGCTAAGCAGGCTGGTTAACTAATACTGAATAGTTAATTTATTGAGAAGCGTGCAGCCCCCCGTAAGTAACGTCCATATCAGTTTCTAAAATTTGGGAAAACGTAGTTACCCTCAGCGCTGTGGCCTAACAAATTTTGGCTACATCCCGCCAAAATACATGCGCTTTCGAGAAGCTTGCAGGTAAAGCAACGTCTCCAGTGCACGTAACTCGTCAAAATAGACGAACTTTGTTGGGTCACAGAGCCAAGGGTAACTGCGTTTTCGAAATTCTGCAAACTGATATGGATGTCACTCACGAGTGGGTAACACGCCTCTCAGTAATTAAGGGGACTAAGGGTTATAGTTAAGAGATTAACTACCCAATATTAGTTAAACAGCCTGCTAGTCAGCACGTCTTCGCTGTATTCTGATGTATTACACCACTGACAATGCTGTGCCGAAAAAAAGCGCTCTTCTAACTCAAAAATCTATTTTTAAAAATTGTGTAAAATCTTAGGCGAAACACCCTGTATGTGACATGAAACAGAGGTGTAGTAGCTTCGATCCGAGGATAGGTCATTGTTTATACATGAGGATTCGTGGCCAATGAAGCGACTGAGGGCAAATAAAGCGGGAATTTCTACTTCAGTGAAGGCGTAAGCCGTCGGCTATTATGGTATCACGGTAAAAAGTGCGTCCCGGTACCGTGGTCGCCTCCGGTAAAATTCGCGTATGCGCATGTCGTATCTCCGGTACCCCGGTAACAGTAACATGGTACACGGTATGCTAAAGGTCTCTACTATTTTCCTTCATTTTAAGCATTAAATGCCATCTGGTAAACATCATTTTCCCTAATTTCGCGCGAATGTAGCGCGTGCATGTGCTCTATACGTGTCTGCCAGTGCCCACCCAATGGCATGGGCCGCTGAGGGATCAAACGGAGCGTTAATGAAGTGGCCCTGCCACTTTATTATGGTGGGTAGCACGACTATGCAGGGAGTTGGGTGACACAGCCTCGTACCGATAAATAGACATAACCATCAAAACACCTGATCAACACAGTCTGGAGATCTTAGTCGTTATTATATGATTCAGTCATGCAGTATGACTGAACACCACAACTTTACGCTAAGAAAAGCATTCACAATGACTACACGCCGGCGACAGGAAATATAGCAATGTCTGTATGAGGCGGCCTTCATATAGCGGAAAAATACTTGAAAAGTATCGACTTGGAGAGCAGTCTCTCAAATACTGACAAGGCGGCACGTTTTACACGGATAGTTGCGCGAGATAGAAAAAAAACGACATTTTTTTCCCCTTTTTTGCCGTTTTTCTGGCCTTTTAGTCAACACGCGCGGAGGAGAAATCCAAAGTTGAGCACCCTTTGCACAAAAGCCAACTGTGCAGACGACGCCACAAGCCAATGGGACAGAAAAGCGCGCGTTTCTACAAAGCTGTCCGGGTTTCATTCGCAAAGTGATAATCTTGGAAAGAGGGAGAAATATTTCGATCAAAGGACTAGACTGGAAACGCGCGTCATTGGAGCAAGGCTGTAGGGTACAAAAAAGACCACAGCGAACACACACACAAGCAGAAAGTCTGGATTCAAGAGAACAAAAGAAAAGGCGTGCGCAACTTCATTTTTTTTCTCATTTGTCTTATTTTTCATTTTATTTTTTGTACTCGATAGCGTCAACTTCACGCCGGCATTGTGTGGGTCGCGCGCGACACAAAAATTTCTCTATTCGAATTCTCTCGTCATATTTGTCACGCTGCCCGGCCCCGCCGTCTTCAGACGTGCCGAAAGAAAATTTTTCGAAAAAAAAATAAAATAATAAAGAAAAAGTACGCATGAATAACTCGAGTGACGCAGGATAACAAACAGATAAAACAGGGGCAACGCGCGCCATTCAACATTGCACGGTGTTAAGGGACGCCCCGGAATCCGCGAAGATATCTTCCTGAGCGCGCGCGCGAACGCCGCTTTGCGTTCAAAAGCGCGGACAAAATACCCGAGTCAGAAGAAGGACTCCCTTTGTGCGAGGGCCATCGCCGACGTGCGGTTGTGCGTGTGAGACAAAAGGGCGCTAGAGCTGGCCAGACAAGGGGGGGGGGGGGGGGGGGGGGGGGGGGGGGGTTGGCAAACGGGAAAAAGAAGATGTGGAATGAAGGGACTTGAAGGAGACAAAAGATAGTGTGAAGAAAAAAAAAAGGAACACCATGTCGAACCAGCGTTTGAGCATCACCCCCGCATGTTTTTCGTGGCGGTCTCGAACAAAGACGCCTGACTCTGGCTCTGTACTGAGACAAGGCTTAGGAAAAAAAAAGAACACAAGGCAAAAGCGAAGAGAAATGAATATACAGCGCTTTCTCTGGGCTGTGCTGGTGCTGAGGAAGGGAAATGACAGAAGGGTAGTGTGGAAGGCGACAATGCCTAACGATCCGTCTCAACTACTTTAAAACGCACGATGAAAGCACGCGCGAAGCGGTGCTTTGTTTTGACAAAGAGATCCGTTCTGACCGTGCCAGGCTTGGCGCGGAGAAAATGACAGGCGCGAAAGCAAATTATGCACGGGAACGTCCGAGACGTAGACAAGGGAAACCAAAAGCTGGTTAGATGAAAGCAGCTTGAGAAAAAAAAAATGAACGGAACGTAACGTAACTATTCGATCACTTGTTGTGATGCCTCAGCTGGTTATCGGAAAGGGGGAATTTAGGAAAAGCGGGGACGCCACTCCCATCAAGCACGTACAAACACAAAAAAAGAAAGGAAAAACTGACCTTGCCAAAACAAGGGTGTGATAACATTAACACGTTCGAATGCCCATTGGGTATCGAATAAAAAAGAAAATTGGCAGTGGCTTAACTCCGCTATGCCAGGATATACGTAGCGGGAGGTACGTTTACCTGGCTGAGCTTGTTGGCACTGTATGTTTAGCAATGAGAGACATGTCCGCTTCAAATGTCCGGGTCGCAGATGCACTTTTGGAAACTCGAATGGTGTGATCAGTCACACGACGGCCCTTCACATCCTCTTCGGTTGGTTGCCGTTGACTGACGCCTTCCATAGGCTCCATCTCGGCGGCTATGCGGCGTCTATTACGCTCGGCAGTCTGGCGTCTCCGTTTGGCAAGGCGTACCTCTCTCTGTTCGGGCGTCTCCGCTGCTCTCTTCGCCTTCTGACGCTCATTCTCTCTTTGTTGAGTAGCCAACTGCCAGGCGACAACCTCAGGATCGGAAGAGTTAATGTTCTCTTGTCTATACCGCCGTTTAGCAGCGGCTGGACTCTCCTTCTGTGCATCCATATCAAGCGTTGCGATACAGCCGCCGATTACATCTCCGCTTTTTATACGCAATGCTGCGCATGCGACGACGCGCGGTTCGGGTGATGAACGCGATGTGACGTCATACCAAACGGCGGCGGCGGCGAGCCGCGCGGTGTGACGTCATGCCAGATGGCGCCGCGAGCGCGCAAAACACAGTAACCGCCTCACATATCTCGGTGGACACCCGAACCGCGCCATAAAGGAAAGGATAAAGGAGGGAGAGAAACGACGAAGCGCGTGGCGCACCCACTCCTCCTCCCCGGTTGCCATGGTAACGGCGCATGCGCACAACTGGCCTTCCGCATGTACCATGGTAGCGCATGCGCACAACTGGCGTCTCGCCTGTACTGGGAATTGCTCGACTGGTAGCCTAGTGTAGCTCCCGCTAAAAAAAGTAATAAATGACAGTACCTGTGTGGCTTACACGCCCAAACGGGGAAATTTTGGAAAGAGGTTATTCGAGATCATTTTCTCCCGTTTTGGAAACAGGCTGCGCGCGTCTCACAAGAAAGCGCACAAGTCTATAGGAAACATTCTGGCTGCGGTGCACATGAAACCTGCAGATCAGTAAAGAATTGCGGCATCTGTGAAGCCTGGTACGTAGGCGCTCTTTTCCAACTTTTTCGTGGTATCATGTGTCCGGGTGGGCGGTAAGAGTAGACTCCGGACAAGCAGGTACAACGCAGAATCTAGTATTTTTAGCCCGTGTTGTCTATGAGGAGAGAAATAACAAGAGATGAGTGCCAAAAGTGCCAAAATTATCGGAGCACAAAGCGATCGATGCGCGTGGGTTGCGCAGGCTGGCACCCTGCGTAAGAATCGTGGTCGATTCGGTTCCAGCCATAACGATGTGGGTGTCAGCACTTTTTGTGGCAGCTGAAGAATGATCACACATTCAGAAAAAAAAAAGAACGCAGTACCATGCATGTTCAATGACTATATGGTACACTGCCTTCTGAGGCCTGCGAAGCCTGAGGCGGTCCATCGCAGAGCTCATGAATTTGGCCTCCACAAGCAGTAAGGCGATGATGAATGAGAGGAATCTTTGAAAATGTCCTCTGAAAACACCGCTGAGTAAGGAAGATAAGTCGAGAAGATAACACCACATCGCTCACCCGCGAACAGAATACCCTCATGCATACGAAGCTGTGCGGACGTACACCAGCTTTAAATTCGGCAAGTGTGTTTGGCCAAGCACAAATTTCAATATAAATCAACATTCTACTAGCCAGACCACAAAGCCTGAAAACAATTACTTGCAACTTAATTGGTGCCATATTCTTTTCTGTGTTACGTCCTTTCTCAAGGCTGAGGCTAAATAGCTGCTGCAAAAAGGGGCAGTTTAAAAAAGTTGACAAAAATGAGAGTGTAAGAGCAGACTGAGCTCACCTCAGACGCTTCTTTGACGCTTTTCGGGAGATGCCGAGCGCTCTAAAAGCACACAATGATTATGCTGGTTCGTATTGTAGAAGTTAGTTGCTGCATTTTAAAAACAGGTTCCGACTCACTGGCGCGTTTTTATCTAATGTGTCGCAAATTAAAGCTTTAACCACCATGCTTTCAGGAGATGCCGTGCGCTCTAAAAGCACACAATGATTATGCTGGTTCGTATCATAGAAGTTAGTTGCTGCATTTTAAAAACAGGTTCCGACTCACTGGCGCGTTTTTATCTAATGTGTCGCAAATTAAAGCTTTAACCACCATGCTTTCAGGCGATGCCGTGCGCTCTAAAAGCACACAATGATTATGCTGGTTCGTATCATAGAAGTTAGTTGCTGCATTTTAAAAACAGGTTCCGACCCACTGGCGCGTTTTTATCTAATGTGTCGCAAATTAAAGCTTTAACCACCATGCTTTCAGGAGATGCCGTGCGCTCTAAAAGCACGCAATGATTAGGCTGGTTCGTATCATAGAAGTTAGTTGCTGCATTTTAAAAACAGGTTCCGACTCACTGGCGCGTTTTTATCTAATGTGGCCCAAATTAAAGCTTTAACCACCATGCTTAACTAATGCATAGATCCTAGCTGAAATTATTCCAAGGCCTAAATAATCATTGAGCTAAGCACCTGCTCCTTCACTGTGAAGACTAAAACTTAAATATCCGCTTAAAGCGTTTTAAGCTATCTCTAGCTGCTTTCCGTCTTCCGCTGGCGCTTCTCTCCTCCAACAACGGCACTCACACTTGCACAGACGTACTCTTTCAACATTCCGCTCTGAAATTCTCTGCAGTAAATGATAGACCAGAGAGAAAAAAAATGAAAATTTTGGAAAAGTTTTATTTATTTCTGGTCGTTTTATTTTTCGCGTCTCTGTGAAGAAACCCCGACGCTACGTGTGCGCATTGCTGCCTTTTGTCCGAGAGCTAACTGCTCCTCGTGGTCGCCTCCCACTCCACTCTCGCCATCTTGGTTCTACTTATAAGACCCCTCGCGTGTGTCGCGAGTATAGAATTCTTTTCGAGAAAAAAAAAAAGCCTCGTTCGCAGCATCGGCAGCAGCAGTGGCGGCGGTAGCAAAAGCACCATGGGTAAAGCACCCTTTACCCATGGCTCCAACGCCTCAGCGAGCGAGCGAGTTCATTTCCCCTACTCGCACCCGCGCGGATGTTTCCCTCGCATATAGCACTCCTCCCTCGAACAAAGCCAGCGGCATCCACAGTGCTCCCACTGCCTCCACACTCGTCCTAAGCCTCTTGCTCCTTCTTCCATACGTTCGAAGAACACGCGGGAGCAAAATGAGGGGGCGTCTCTCGCGAAGATGTTCAAACGACGTGGAGGGAGGTACCGCGTATGCAGGCAAGCCGGCGCGAGTGCTTGCTAGAACGGAACAACAAAGGAAGAATGCGTATGACGACGATATAACGGATACAAGAAGCAGGGGAAAAAGGGAGTGCTCGGGAAGCGGCGCGAAAAGTCGCATTCCGCGCCTTTCTTGTCGGAGCGCGCACCGCGCCCGGCGTTTGGACCGCGTGCGGAGTCGTTTGAAGCAGTGTTGCCGTTGCACGAAAAGAACTAGCTTGAGTCTCTCTCTGTTCGCGCCTCTGCAGCGCCCCAGCGAAACAGGCCGGCGTGTTTCATCGTCTTGACGTCACTTTCTTGTACTTTATTCGGTCTCACAATACCGATGCTACGCCGCTCACTGTGTTGGTCTCTTTTTATTTTTATGATTTTTTTTCTGGTAAAAAAGGAAGTGTTTGGCGGCCGAAGTAAACGCGGGCAAGGTTTGCTGGGCAGCAGAGGTGTGCGTTAGAGGACGTCAATAGGGTTGTTCACTTACGTGCGTTAGTCTTGTACACATGGGTGCACAAAAAGAAAGAAAAAGAGAGGGAAATGCTAAACGAGGAAGAGTTTTTCTGCGACCAAACCGGAGACGTTGGAAGGGGTCTGTTGTTTCCTTGCAGTCTCCTTTTAACTCCTATGTCGAACATGGCGCAATGCGCGCTCAACACTCAATGGACGACCTACCAGTGGATGAGCAAATCAGTGGACCAGTGGATCGCACTGAACCAATCCTGTCGTCTTGCGTTGGTCCTTGTCTATTCGCGGTACTTCTTATTATTACGCTTCTTCAACGTCGCGCCTATATTGCACGTGAGTTCACCAAGCTTTGAAGACGCTTGGATTGCTTTTCAAGACGAGTCCTCTGTTCGCCTTGAATGTCTCTCCCCACCTCTTCGGCCTCCTTTTGTCTAGCCCTAATGAAGGTACCAAATTATTCCTTAATATTCTTAAATTCCAGGCATTTTAACTTCGTTTATTCCCCCCTCACGCTTATATTTCGAATTAGTAATCGCAAGGGCCTCAACACCGCTGTACAGTTATATTCTTCAGGACAGAAGGTCATACCGTTGTATTCCACTGTAAGGCCGCCCCTCTTTTTCAGCTGCGTACCAGGACGCCAGCACACGCGGAAGCGCCTCCCCCCCCCCCCCACCCCTCAGTACAAGCGAGAGCCCCCGAGTGCATACGGGGAAAGCAAAGGGTCGCTTGACGCATCGACCCCCCCCCCCCCCCCCGCCGACCCTAACGACGTGGGCTATAAGACTATATGGACTAAAAAGACTATATGGGCTTTAAGCATTAGCATACGTGCCAGCTCTAGAGCATGAATGTGAACCGTAACAACGAAAAATCACATTACCTTCCCAGCTAGCGCGCGCTAGCTGAGTTTGCGCTAGAGAATTGCTCGGATTTCTCGCGCTGTTGGTTTCGATAAAGGAGAGAAACATCCGGGAAAAAATTGTCATAACAGCTTCTCCCGAGAATCACTCCCGTCTTTGTTTTGGCCCTGAAATAAAGCCCTGGGTTAACCCGGAGAACAAAATAGAATAGTGCTCACGATTATGATTAACGCACGGTTGTTGACCTTTAGAGGCACACTATACATTTTAACGCAGAGTAAAAATTTTGATTTTCCTGCCTTTAATATGCTAGGGAGCGTACTCTGGGGCTCGTTAATTCTAAGCGGGGATCTCTTACATAGCGCTCCTTTCTCATCACGTGCTACGCATGCAGCCTTTAGTACACACGGAAAAGTACCTGCGCTCCAACATGCTTCGATGAGGAGCGGTCGTCTACCCGAGAGCTCCTGCTTTTCGACTTTTGCGTGCTGTCCCGATACGAAGAGTGAGACCGCCACTATTCTTTTCACCTTTCTTTTGCCAAGTTAGGCGTTCTGTCCATTGCACTCTAGTCATTCATGGCTGCCGCTTAGCCAGAGAGGAGCTGCATAGACTTACGCCTTTCCTTGCTCGTAGGCAAGTGCCGAACAGAAAGACAGGAAGGCAAAAAAAAGAAGAGAGAGAGAGGCCCGGAGGGCCCTGCTCGCGAAAGTCGCAACGTCGCGCATATGCGTTGTGGCAGCCGTATACGCTCCCGGAACGAGAGCTCCATTTACATGGGCAGCGGCCATTTCGAATGCGCATACATAGACGTACGGGCCGCATAACATGGCAACGCCGTTCGACGAGCTGTGCGGAGAAGACGCTGCGCATTTATGCCGGCGCCATTGACGTACTACACTTAGTCGTCTCAGTTCAGTGCAGTGCTGTCGTGGCTGGTCAGGGTTCCCGATCGGCCATGGAGGAGAGGGAACACACTCAACAGTTTTATCACTCCGTTCGAAGCCGCCATCTTTCTGAGCGACGTCGGGTGCCTTCAAAGAATAAAGAATTGCTGCGCGAGGACACGTCCGTATCGTAAGTCAGAGTTTGCGTCCATCAAAAATGTCGCTGAGGCAATGCTTTAACAACAGAGCGGTAATATAGTCTGGCGCACGTTGGTGGATGCGTTCCGCTTCGCAAGTTTGGCCTTGCGTCCTGCTGCACCCAATTAGTGTTAACGAAAATGAACGAAAAGTATGGTACACTCGACAACATGGCACTTAACAATGTCAGTGAATATATAATACGGAAGGTCGGCAGTATAGCAGTGCGAGCTTCTGGCAGTTGACGTTCGACTAGTAGGTGCATAAAGCGGCTGCAGTGGGTTTCACGTAGGCGAGTAAATTTTGGGCAACATCGGTCCCACTGTGTCTTAAGCTCCCCATGAGACATAGGTCGAACAACCACGAGGCCTTGCTGTGTTCTACCATTGCTGAGCCGCTCAAACTACACCGAGAGAGGCAAGAGAATTCAGACACAACTAGACTGAAAGCAAAGTACACAGAAAGAAAAACAAGCGAAGGAAGTGCATCGCACTAGCAATGCGTTGTCCATTTCGGAGTCACCGCGCATTGAATCCAACAGATGCAATACTCTCTGCAGTAGGATAGAGTACAGAGGTGCGGATAAATATCTGCAAGCTCTCAGATAACCCTCAACATGTTGAAAACAACAAAAATCAGTATATTCAATCCCGGTGTCCCCCCCGCAGAACCTCTTCCTTCATCTGTCGGCCTTGTAAAATGCTTCTTTATTGTACTTATTAAAAATGTGCTTGAAATCTTGCGAGCTGAGCTGGGATGGCAGAGATTTACTGCATCTTTGTAGTGGAAGCACGCAATGGTGGTTATGATACCAAAGCCAGGCAAAAAGCTATCGATCGAAAACCTCAGACCCATTTCCTTAACATCATGTCTAGGTAAGAGTACAGAGGTGCGGATAAATATCTGCAAGCTCTCAGATAACCCTCAACATGTTGAGAACAACAAAAATCTGTGTATTTAATCGCGGTTCCCCCCCCCGTAGAACCTCTTCCTTCATCTCTCTGCTCCGCAAAATGCTTCTTTATTGTACTTATTAAAAATGTGCTTGAAATCTTGCGAGCTGTGCTATGATGGCAGAGATTTACTGCATCTTTGTAGTGGAAGCACGCAATGGTGGTTATGATACCAAAGCCAGGCAAAAAGCTATCGATCGAAAACCTCAGACCCATTTCCTTAACATCATGTCTAGGTAAGAGTACAGAGGTGCGGATAAATATCTGCAAGCTCTCAGATAACCCTCAACATGTTGAGAACAACAAAATCTGTGTATTTAATCGCGGTTCCCCCCCCCCCCCCCCCCCGTAGAACCTCTTCCTTCATCTCTCTGCTCCGTAAAATGCTTCTTTATTGTACTTATTAAAAATGTGCTTGAAATCTTGCGAGCTGTGCTATGATGGCAGAGATTTACTGCATCTTTGTAGTGGAAGCACGCAATGGTGGTTATGATACCAAAGCCAGGCAAAAAGCTATCGATCGAAAACCTCAGACCCATTTCCTTAACATCATGTCTAGGTAAGAGTACAGAGGTGCGGATAAATATCTGAAAGCTCTCAGATAACCCTCAACATGTTGAGAACAACAAAAATCTGTGTATTTAATCGCGGTCCCCCCCCCCCCCCCCCCCGTAGAACCTCTTCCTTCATCTCTCTGCTCCGTAAAATGCTTCTTTATTGTACTTATTAAAAATGTGCTTGAAATCTTGCGAGCTGTGCTATGATGGCAGAGATTTACTGCATCTTTGTAGTGGAAGCACGCAATGGTGGTTATGATACCAAAGCCAGGCAAAAAGCTATCGATCGAAAACCTCAGACCCATTTCCTTAACATCATGTCTAGGTAAGAGTACAGAGGTGCGGATAAATATCTGCAAGCTCTCAGATAACCCTCAACATGTTGAGAACAACAAAAATCTGTGTATTTAATCGCGGTCCCCCCCCCCCCCCCCCCCCCGTAGAACCTCTTCCTTCATCTCTCTGCTCCGTAAAATGCTTCTTTATTGTACTTATTAAAAATGTGCTTGAAATCTTGCGAGCTGTGCTATGATGGCAGAGATTTACTGCATCTTTGTAGTGGAAGCACGCAATGGTGGTTATGATACCAAAGCCAGGCAAAAAGCTATCGATCGAAAACCTCAGACCCATTTCCTTAACATCATGTCTAGGTAAGAGTACAGAGGTGCGGATAAATATCTGCAAGCTCTCAGATAACCCTCAACATGTTGAGAACAACAAAAATCTGTGTATTTAATCGCGGTCCCCCCCCGTAGAACCTCTTCCTTCATCTCTCTGCTCCGTAAAATGCTTCTTTATTGTACTTATTAAAAATGTGCTTGAAATCTTGCGAGCTGTGCTATGATGGCAGAGATTTACTGCATCTTTGTAGTGGAAGCACGCAATGGTGGTTATGATACCAAAGCCAGGCAAAAAGCTATCGATTGAAAACCTCAGACCCATTTCCTTAACATCATGTCTAGGTAAGAGTACAGAGGTGCGGATAAATATCTGCAAGCTCTCAGATAACCCTCAACATGTTGAGAACAACAAAAATCTGTGTATTTAATCGCGGTCCCCCCCCCCCCCCCCCCCCCCCCCGTAGAACCTCTTCCTTCATCTCTCTGCTCCGTAAAATGCTTCTTTATTGTACTTATTAAAAATGTGCTTGAAATCTTGCGAGCTGTGCTATGATGGCAGAGATTTACTGCATCTTTGTAGTGGAAGCACGCAATGGTGGTTATGATACCAAAGCCAGGCAAAAAGCTATCGATCGAAAACCTCAGACCCATTTCCTTAACATCATGTCTAGGTAAGAGTACAGAGGTGCGGATAAATATCTGCAAGCTCTCAGATAACCCTCAACATGTTGAGAACAACAAAAATCTGTGTATTTAACGCGGTCCCCCCCCCCCCCCCCCCGTAGAACCTCTTCCTTCATCTCTCTGCTCCGTAAAATGCTTCTTTATTGTACTTATTAAAAATGTGCTTGAAATCTTGCGAGCTGTGCTATGATGGCAGAGATTTACTGCATCTTTGTAGTGGAAGCACGCAATGGTGGTTATGATACCAAAGCCAGGCAAAAAGCTATCGATCGAAAACCTCAGACCCATTTCCTTAACATCATGTCTAGGTAAGAGTACAGAGGTGCGGATAAATATCTGCAAGCTCTCAGATAACCCTCAACATGTTGAGAACAACAAAAATCTGTGTATTTAACGCGGTCCCCCCCCCCCCCCCCCCCCCCGTAGAACCTCTTCCTTCATCTCTCTGCTCCGTAAAATGCTTCTTTATTGTACTTATTAAAAATGTGCTTGAAATCTTGCGAGCTGTGCTATGATGGCAGAGATTTACTGCATCTTTGTAGTGGAAGCACGCAATGGTGGTTATGATACCAAAGCCAGGCAAAAAGCTATCGATCGAAAACCTCAGACCCATTTCCTTAACATCATGTCTAGGTAAGAGTACAGAGGTGCGGATAAATATCTGCAAGCTCTCAGATAACCCTCAACATGTTGAGAACAACAAAAATCTGTGTATTTAATCGCGGTCCCCCCCCCCCCCCCCCCCCCCGTAGAACCTCTTCCTTCATCTCTCTGCTCCGTAAAATGCTTCTTTACTGTACTTATTAAAAATGTGCTTGAAATCTTGCGAGCTGTGCTATGATGGCAGAGATTTACTGCATCTTTGTAGTGGAAGCACGCAATGGTGGTTATGATACCAAAGCCAGGCAAAAAGCTATCGATCGAAAACCTCAGACCCATTTCCTTAACATCATGTCTAGGTAAGAGTACAGAGGTGCGGATAAATATCTGCAAGCTCTCAGATAACCCTCAACATGTTGAGAACAACAAAAATCTGTGTATTTAATCGCGGTCCCCCCCCCCCCCCCCCCCCCCGTAGAACCTCTTCCTTCATCTCTCTGCTCCGTAAAATGCTTCTTTATTGTACTTATTAAAAATGTGCTTGAAATCTTGCGAGCTGTGCTATGATGGCAGAGATTTACTGCATCTTTGTAGTGGAAGCACGCAATGGTGGTTATGATACCAAAGCCAGGCAAAAAGCTATCGATCGAAAACCTCAGACCCATTTCCTTAACATCATGTCTAGGTAAGCTCTACGAGAGGATAATCGCCAAAAGGATTCAAACACATCTGGAAGGAGGAAGGTTATACCCGGATAGCATGTACGGTTTTAGAGCGAACCTGTCCACCCAAGACATCCTATTACAGCTTAAGGAGGAGGTTCTATCCACGATGCCAAAACCAGGGGAAAACGTGGTCATGGCCCTCGATATAAAGGGGGCCTTCGACAACGTCAGCCACAACGCCATCATGGAGGGAATCAATAACACCAACTGCGGAAGAAGAGTCCATAATTATGTCAGGGCCTTCTTAAGCGATAGAACTGCGACAGTCGGGCTTGGAGACCTTAGAAGCGACCCTTTCGGCACACCATGCAAGGGCACTCCCCAGGGATCGGTCATCTCACCGATATTATTCAACGTTGCGATGATCGGGCTTGCGCGGCAACTCGAGAGGATACCAGGGATAAAACATGCGATGTATGCCGACTATGTCACGGTATGGGTCACCCAGGGCTCTCTGGGGGAGAAGGAGGACAGAGTACAGGAAGCAGCCGCGTGCGTGGAGAAGTACACCAGAGAAAGAGGCCTCAGATGCTCAACCGAGAAATCGGAGCTGCTGAGAGTCGGAAGACATCCCACTAAAGCGGAGCTGGAAGTCTACCTGGAAGGGCAGAGGATCCCAGAGAAAGACATGATAAGGGTGCTAGGTATGTGGCTGCAAAGAAGCAGGAAATGCAGCCACACCATCAGACTAATAAGTAAAGCAGCAGAGCAGGTAGGAAGAATGATCAGCAGAGTCTCGCACAGGCGGTACGGCATGGAAGAGGAAGACACGCTCAGACTCGTGAGCAGCCTGATAGTCAGCCGAGTCACCTATTCACTGCCCTACCAGATACCAACTAAAGCCGACATGGAACAGATAGATGTAATATTAAGGAAGGCATATAAGACCGCCCTGCATCTACCTAGGAACACACCGAACGAGAAACTACTCCAGCTAGGGATTAGTAACACCTTCCAAGAGCTGAGGGAGGCCCAAATCAGGGCACAGTATGCGAGACTCCGAGGCACGCCAACAGGCCGGGAACTGCTGAAAAGAATAGGGGTGGAAACACAAGAGCGCCTTGACAGGTACAGGGACGTCCCGGATGGAATTAGAAAAGCCATTCGGGTCGCACCCCTGCCCAGGAACATGGATCCGAACCTGCACGAAGGAAGACGGAAAGCAAGAGCCGAGTATATCGAGCGAGGCTTAGCCAATCTGGAAAACACGGTCTTCACTGACGCGGCACTGTACCTGATGGATAGGAAGCGCACGGCCGCGGCTGTAGTAGTCGACCACCAGGGAGAACTGATCACCTGTGTAGCGGCAGAGGCTGCGGACGCAACAGAAGCCGAGGAGGTTGCCATAGCTCTTGCGGTCGCTTGCGGCTCCCAGGGAAACAAATCTCTAAACATACTTACAGACTTGAAAGAGGCATGTAGGAACTACACTAGGGGAAGGATAGGTGCCGCAGCCATGAACATACTCAAAAAAGCGCGTGTCTCAGACACAAAACACATACACAGCCTGGTTTGGATACCCGGACATGCAGGTATTAAGGGAAATGAAAGAGCGGACGGCCATGCTCGAGCGATGAGTTTCCGAGCGGTATTACCGGACGACTTTTGCACCCGAGCCTGCGACGGGTGGTATGCAGAGCACCTGGCCCTATACAGGGGCTTAAGGTATAAATATCCTCCGCCACACAAGGCGAAGAGGCTACCGGGTGGCACAGACTGCAGACGGGTATTTTTCCAAATTTACACATACTAAACAAGATGTTTCCGACACAATACAGAGCCACATGCCCGTGGTGCGGGGTGGTACCGACGCTGTACCACATCACATGGGAGTGTGAGCGAAACATAAAATTCCACCAACACAAACACACAAGTGCGGAGCAATGGGAGAGCCGGCTCGTCAGCAGCGAGCTCACGGTCCAAAGGACCCTAGTGCAGCACGCTTACGAGGCAGCGCGGCTCAGCGGAGCCCTGGAATGAGGGCCCGACCTTGCGAAGACGGGATCCGGGATCGCCTGATATGAAGACGACGCGGATCCTGCTGCCGCCGAACTATGCAAATGTTCAATAAAAGTTTTTCACTCACTCACTCCTTGCATATTTGTATGCACACGGGTCCGCAGAACCAATTATCAGACAGGACTAGCCGCAGCTGCAGCCAGTCAGAGGATGTCGATGCACGCTTTCGGTACAGGCAACAAGAAAGACGAAGATGGTTTCCTGACTCGCCGCTGCAGTTATGGCCGAGACCAGCGCAAGGCTGCGCCTACCGGTAAGTTTGTTGCAAAGCTTTCTCCTCTGTGCACAGACCACCGTAAGGGTGACGAAATTTCGAGAGAGGTTGGTGCGTACCACGCACGAAGTGATTTATTGCAGTGCCAGGCAAATGTATCCTATTACAGCGAGGTAGGCTTGCGCTGTGTTACTTGCGGATAAAATTAATTGCGAACTGTGGCATGTCATGCAAAGCAAGTGGTTTCTCAATATTCCACGGACTGCGTTAAGAAGCAACAGGAATGATTTAACGGAAGTGTTTAATGAAACAGAGTAGGTTATTGAGACCAGATAGTGCAGAGGTGGTTTCTCTCGCACAACTACCTCGATAGCGGTGTAGCATAGCCTCTTGGATCCGGGCGGAAAATTCGGGGACGACGCACGCATTTACTTGCGAAATAAAGCAGTGGTGGCGACACCTGCATTTGTTTTCTTGCTTTTTTTTTACTTATGGCGGCTCCGTTTTCGGTTACAGTGGTCTCTCTTTTTTTTTTCAAGTCCAGCATTCTCGGACAAAATTGTTTAAAATTGCAGAATTGTAAGACACTGTTATGGAAATATTGAATTATTCTGATATGTAGCACAATCTTACTTTTAAAGCGTTTGCAGCGATCGCGTCGTACAGTTAGGACTTCCATAAAAAAAACAATGGGGAAAGCATTTGACGATAGCAAAAACTTGAATAGAAAAAAAATACAAGACTGCCTTCAGGTGATCTGCGGATATATTTGTTGTTATAGTGAAATCTTAGATTGTATGAAAAATTTCGTTCATAAACGGTTTCCCGCTCAAAAATGCTTTTGTCCAGAATTGCTGGGTGTGACAATGCGGTAGTCTATCCTCAGAGACCAACTTGACTTTGTCGTCAGTGTCCCTTTAAACACCTTTTTTTTCTTTTCTGGGAGTACTATATAAGGTACTGCTTGCATCAGACTCACCTTCACGCCCTAGCCATCGTCTGACGACTGGCTCCTGTACAGGGAGGCTAGGAGGCGACAGGGCCCGCCATGGACGACGGTTCCTGGAAGGGGGAGAACCGACCTCGGGACGAAGACGTCGTCCTCGGCGCCGAGGACGGCCGCTGGAAGTCTCACGACGTGGCCCTACCGGCGTTGGTCGCAAGCACCGTGTCCGGGGCTCTGCACCTGTGGCTTCTGCGTCCTCCGGCCGTGGTCCGGAGGAGCGCTGTGGCTGCGGCCGGCGCCTTCGTGGGCGCTCTGCTCGTCGGTTGCTTCGTCAACATCCGGCGAGACGCCAGGGCCAAGAGTGAGCATCCTGTCTTCTCCGTGCCCTTTCGAACTTAGTACATACACAGATGTTTGCACAGGGTGTCCTGGTCAAGAGGCACCAAGACTACAGTCTCGATTCATGGTAGCTGAGACAGTCCGCATCAAAGAACGATAGGTATTAACTCCCGTTCTTTTCGCCGTACCTCGGGGCGAAGAACCGATAGTGATATAATCGGATACAACTCTAGAACGAAGCGGTTTTTCCCCGTCAAAGGACCCACTTCCAGTCAACGGCATTCGCCGAATCTCGTGAGCCTGCTGCGTGACAATGGAATGAGGGGACAATCCCTGATCATGGAGGGAGGGGACTATCCCCTTTCATCTGCCACTCCCCGGATCCTCAGAAGGTTCATAAGAATCGGCCGACGCCATTGGCTGGAGAATCGCTACATTGCTCACTCTCAAGCCTGTCTTGATCCCAAAGTCACGGTGGCACTCGTCACAGCGTTCACTCCGCCATCCTTTATGGCGGATATAGTGGTGGGGAACGCCTGCAGGGTCATAAAGCCCTGCAGGCGTTCCCCACCACTATCCTCAATCTTCCTTTGGGGAAGCTTGGTTTGACACAAGCCGACGTACCTGAAAAAAAATTTTGAAAACTGGACCTTCTAGTCACCCTCGTATTTTTAAAAGCCATGCCACCTGAGGAAAAAGGTGACCACGCGCTGAACCGTTTGAGTCCCGTGCAGGGCGCACCCGTGCATCTGGACGTGCCTGAGGCGCCTCGCCTTGCCCGCAGGTCAGCCTCTGCCCGCGCTTTCGGAGCCCTACAGGCCGTGGGACAATGACGAACAGCGAGCAGCGTATGGCGAAGATTTGCCTAGGGGCCCGAGGAGACCTCGCAGGCCGGTCGGCCTGAAAAACGTGAGCCTAGAAGACGCCTAGCTTCAGCGGTGCACTTTACACAAATTTGTGACCCCGATCGTATGATGTGTCAAGGCGATGCAAAGTTCGCCACAAAAAATAAAACGTACATGGGCTGATGTTCCCCGCTTTTTTGTCAAACAACTGTAAAACAGCGCGAAAAACAAAGAATAAAACAAAGAAGAAGTCACCAGGAGCACTGACTTACAACTGACGATTTATTGCGGACATATGCACTTAAACGACGATTCGCAGAAAAGGCTACGGCATTGATGACTTTGTCTCAGTCAGAAGATCGATGTCAGCATCACTTGCGCATACAACAGAGTTTAGTTCATCGCGTTTCTTCATGACGTTTTCAATCACGGGGAACACCATGTCTTTTTTATTTTAATGCGTTAGCATTAGAACACCCATTAGCGCATAAAGTGTACGGCGTTGACGGCGTGTGAGAGGAGTCAAATGGAGAAAGGAAAAAAGCGAGAGGGAGATCGAAGGAGAGGAGAGATGGAGAGGGCAGGGGTAAATGGAGAGAGGTAGAGAGGACGAGTAGGTGGTAGTCAACGGGCTGGAGAGAAGGAAAGAGTGGTCGCCAATCAGAGTCTAGGCGTAGGTGGGGAGAGTGGCGAGGGGGTACGGCGTGTCACACAGCGATTGATAGACTGATTCACGCCACCCGCCACCGTCAGGGGAAAACACTGATGCTAACGCATACTACGCCGCATGAATAGCATTGCTCATTGTGACTTTCATAGCAGTTAAGCGCCCGTTCATGGGTTTCGTGTGGTGGTAGTAGTAGTAGTAGTAGTAGCATTTGCAGTGGTTGGTGTAACTGACAGGCGCGTTGCCATGGAAATCACTCTGAGGGTGTTACCGCGGAAGAGGTGGATATGGCGAGTGTGCAGAAGGCGCAACCGGTTGGTGGCTGCCACAGGAATCACCTGGAGGGTAGCTGCCCTGGAAGGAGGGTAAACGATAGCGTAGGAATGTGTCACCGCAGGATGCTTACCGTGTGAGGAGGAGGAAGAGAATGCCGAGAATGTAGCACGGTCCATCTGCAGCAACTGCTGCGAAACGCGCTGCCCGAGGAGGAGGGTCGTCGGTAACATGTTTGACCCTAGTCACCGGTGGCGCTGCGGGCCTAGAGCGGCGTACTGGAGAGGAGAGCAAGTCGAAGAACGAGTATGAGTGGAAAACTGAGTATGAATATGAGTGGAAACATGTCGCAAGATATAAGTAAATTAACAGCTTTCACTGAATCTCGTGTTGCACTTCGGTAACCGTCCGGTCCGTTTGTTTTTTTTTTAATATTTACACAGTTATACCACACTCTTCGGAAGCTTAAGCGTTGAAACTCCTGACTGCAGACCAGGCAAGTAGTGATATCACGATGTTATTAGCCCCCTAAAATGCGATCGAGATATGCCAGACCTCGATCTTTCATTACGTACTAATCCATTATAACGATTAAAGCAAAATTCAAAGCAATTTCCCACCTGTACGTAGTAGCGGTTTGGTTACGCAAATGCACAAAAAGTCGGCAGAGACACTTAATACTGCTTAACTTCGCGCTAACTTAGTGAAGGCAGTTGCTACGGGTGGAATTTATGCGATCCAGTTTGTCTCGAGCAACCTCTTGTGAACAATAATTAACACACACACGCGCGCGCGCACGCGCGCACACACACACACACACACACACACACACACACACACACACACACACACACACACACACACACACACACACACACACACACACACACACACACACACACACACACACACACACACACACACACACGCACACGCACACGCACACGCACACGCACACGCACACGCACACGCACACACGCACACGCACACGCACACGCACACACGCACGCACACACGCACACACACACACACGCACACACACACGCACACACACACGCACACACACACGCACACACACACGCACACGCACACGCACACGCACACGCACACACGCACACGCACGCACACACACACACACACACACACACACACACACACACACACACACACACACAATATAACGAATAAACCAATATTCGGAGTTTTTTTACCATAGTGAATACAACTGCTATGGCAGGCGAATCCATGCTGTAATGTGTCAACCGTTAGAGTTCCACACACTTTAAGCATCCATATTGAATCAAGTGCTTTCATTTTTTACTCAAAATGATCCGTACAATCATCAAAAGCTATGCGCGTGATTGCCTGTATTTCCAGCAGTCAACTTCCCAGTATGAGAAAATAAATTCCTTTAGAGGCACTTAGGCGCGAGGAGTAGGGCTCTTTCCTTAGTCTTGGCACGGCAGTCATTCCATAGTGACAGGACGTGTGCTATCACCGAGTTGTACAGCACGTGACTTTAAACTATAGTATCATGCTGTTCGTTGAAAAGGCTGATTGTATCGGACGCTATATCCCGCATGCCCCCACGATGCTTGGCCTGTATTGCGCTGCAAATTTAGTCCTTTGTTCACCAGAGATATCCAGCCATTTCACTACTCCTTTTCATCGCGATTTTAAAAAAGGGCGAAAGTCTTGCGTTGTGGTTGAGAGATATGTAGTTTTGGTGCAACTTCTACACGATCGCCGACATTGAATGCACCGGAAGGACAGAGTCGCTAGAGGCGTCACCACTAAAAGGCTCTTTTTCTCATTTTACCATAGAGCCACGGGACATCACAATGTACCCAGAATTTTACGGCCTCTGTAAAAGCATGTACAGCCCCCATCAAAAGTATACAGCCCAAGGGGTTTGCTTGAAGCTGTTTAGCGCGGCTGCCTAGGACATCTAGCAGTACAAAGATAGCAAGGATTGAGGACGCGAAGCCGTTCCTCTTTTGAGACATTACGGTCGCTGAGGATGCATAACGAGGCACACTGCAGGCCTCGCAAGCAAACTCTTTGGGCTGTATACTTTTGACGGGAGCTGTACGTTGCAGTCATGGTGCGAGTTCCTCGATTGAGAGCATAAAGTCCAAAGGTCCGTAGGGAGGCTGAATTATCACCGGGCCTATACTGCAACAGTTCCCGTGTTGCACGATAAGATATACAGGTGCTTCTTTTTTCTGACGATAGTAGCGACGTCATCACTGTTGTAACGGTCTGCCATAAACGAAATTAAGAAGAAAAGAATTACTCCTCAGTAGGACCATAGCACAGGGATAACACATACTGGTAACAGAGCAAAAAATCGGCCGGCTCCTCTTGCAAGCATACGCTTGCGATGTTATCCACAAACTGCCTCACTCTGCTGAGCTCTGAGTAACCGGTAGTTTTCCAGGGAAGCTGGCAATTCACACGGGACACGCACATACGCGTACGGCGCTAAGTTATCGGAAGTTTGACGCCCTGAACTACGCGCAAAGGCAAGTAACCCTTTCGAATGACCACGATCGTATCTGGGCGAGCCTGTCCCGAGGTCGAGTCACGGAAAGCCCTTCCAAATGGGAGACACGCGAACGCGAAATCACGCCAGCTATATTGCTCCTAATCAGGGAGCATCAACATGAGGAGGAATAGGGGGGGGGGGGGGGGGGGTGCTATGATTTGCCGGCGATGGATAAGAAGGAACAAAAAAACGTTATGAGGGGCGGAAATGGGCTCGGGGTGGCCGCTGTGGCCGTGCCGCGCTGCCACCGACATTCGATTGGCAGCTCCGTCCGCCGTCGATTGGATATTGCCGCCAAAGAGCGCACGCTCTGAGGGCAATCAAGGAGCACCTCGTGCCATTGCCCCCTCCCCCCCCCCCCCTGGCATCGCGTCACAAGCGGGGATTGGGTGGCAGAGATAGAGGGGGAGGACAGGCCCAATGTTGAGCATGACGTCCAGAACTTTCCGATCAAGGCAGTATAACCGTTCTCCTCTTCCGCGCCACGGCAAAAAAGAAAAAAAAATGCGGATTCTCCGCTAAGCAGAATAAGCCTTTCGCCGGCGCAGCCGCGTTGGGTGATTGGACGCCCATAGCAGCACAACCCTTGCCTACTATTCTGTTCTTCATTAGTCCTGATTTCTTCGTTCTTTTCCTTTCGCCTCTCTCTCTCTCTCTTTGCTGTAGAGCGATGCATCAGCGAGATTGAGTCTTTACCAAATTGTGTCGCTTCGCCAGCACACGGCGTTTCCAGGAAAGCGATGTTATCTTCTTCCTCAAGGAGGGTCCTCCTCGCTTCCCGGGTGTTTCAATGGGAGGCCGGCGAACCGACCGACGGCTCTGATTTCTAAGACAATACCGAGCCGCGCGCGCGGCGGCGGAACCACGTAGGCGAAATAAAACGCTCGAGTGTCTTCTCTTTCTCGATTTTTCGTTCGCTCAGCGCGCAGATAAAAGCCGGGTGCCTTTGAAAATGCGGCGCGTTACAAGAAAACAAACGGCCCCGCGCACCAGACCGAACCGCGGGTGAGCCTTTCGTCCGCAAGCCAAGGAAGAAAGAATGCATGGAGGCGGAGACAAGGATACGAGTGACAGAACGGAAGAGGAGGCGAGAGCTGCGCTACTTTTGCGCATTTGAACAGCGAAGAAGCCCAGCTTTTCTCATTTCCGCCGAAGGAATTGTTCTTATGTTTATATAAGAGGCTTGTTTTTGACCTCCTTATCTTCTACCGGTGGAAAACGTTGAAAACGAGCGTCTGTCTCTCAAGCCTCTAAAATCTAGGGCGAATGATATCTGATTCTATCAATTATAACAATGAGTCTAACGTTAATAAGGAGAAAATAAATGCATCGCAAGTGTCACTGAAAGGCCTTTCCGCCCATAGCTTAATTTTGAATGATTTCATCCAGCAACCGCTTCCACCTATATCACACATGTTATATAAGTTGTTAAGTTGTTGGGTCGTGCATGTCAATATTTGAGGATTGCCTTCAACAGCAGAACTCACACTGTATTAAAGCAGTAAGCGCCCGGCCTAGCGGCATAGAAACAGTGGCGTTCCTTTAAAAAATGCAACCAGCATACTCAGCACAGCGAAGAAACAAACACATGCTGCTGTATAGCAAGGTTGACTTAATGAGCAAGGATGGTCAGTAAGTGAAACTGTCGAACCCCGAGCGAGAAAAATGGGAGTTCTCCTTCAACAGCACTTTAGCCAAACTGGGGCGACAACGCCACAGCTGGAGCATAACCGCAACGTAACAGTCCAGACTGATCAGTGAAAGCGCAGAAATCTAGGTTTGGGACGTGGCGTCAGTACTAAAACAGTCGTTATGAGCCCTCAGTCAGTATCAGAAGTTTGGCGAACCGATAAAACTAGGTGTGTATCCAGCAGGATGGTGACACTTTCCTTAGGGGAAACTCTATACACCCCTTTGCCTTGCGGAACCTCCTGGGAGCCACAGCTTCTGCCTGCAGCCACCCGTGGCCGCTTTCGCATTGGCGCCGTTGAAAGTCGGAGAGGGGCGAGATGGAGGGGCGTTAACGACGCCGAAGAGATGAGACTAGGTGAGGGAATAGGCCGCAAATCCCGTCCTACAGCACCGCAGAGTCCAATGAGCGGCCACGGCGGCTGGCACCAAGGGCCCCAGCGGCTTGGTTCGCTCGCGCCGGTTCCCTTAGTCCCTGCAAACAGCAGCTTCCGCGCAATAGACGGCGTCCCCCCAACCTCGCGGTCTTCCCTTGCTCTTCTTCTTGTCCTGGCCTTTGCCTAACGGCAGAATGGTCCAGAAAGGACACCGGGAATGATGACAGAAAGAGGAAGCGAACTGGTGAAAGGAGCGATAGGGGAACGCCGGCTTCGAGGAAGTGAGGACCAGATCAAAACAAAACGGGGTGGAAAAAGGAAAGGCGAGCAGGATGTAAGAAGCGAGAAAAGGGTAAACACAAAGCGCACGGGTGTTTACTCTCACGGGTCGTGGCGTGACCTTACGTCGTCGAAAGGATGCGAAAACACCGCACGCCGGGACCTGGGGGTATCGAGTAAAGTGCGGCAGAGGGCGCGCAGGCGGATATTGAAAGAAGGCCGCGATGTGGCAGAAGCAGAGACGGAAGGCGGGCAGGGCGGCGGCGAATGACAACCCCAAAGTCCCATCAGGCGAAGGAGAGCGGAGGAGATGGGAGAGGCGGAGAGAGAAATATGAAGAAGGAAGTCGTGTGACGCAGCACGTTGGCGCGAAGAGGCCGAAAGACAGAGAAGACGTTTCGGGAGCAAGTAGGGCAGGCAGCCACGCAAAAGGAGCAAGGATGGAGAAGACCTCATACACCAGACAGATGAGGGTCCAAAGCAAAATAACAGGACGACGTGGATTGCGAAGGAGGAGGAAGTGAAGAGAAAAAGGAGTGACTTGTACCACCAAAACAGGAAGGCACGAACATACAACAAACACGCGCACACATATATACGGACAGTCGCGCCGCACGAAAGAAGATAACCTTCGGAGCTGACCCCGATCGCTGGGCAGGCGAGCGTAGGCGGGCGGGCGTTGCGATGCCCCCGGGAGGACAAGCAATCAAAACGAGGGTAGAAGGATTGTAGTTTTCTACCTGACTGTATGCGTGTTTTTGCTTTCCCTCAGCCCGGTGTTTAGCCGCAAGCAACGGCAAACAGGAAAAGGGAGGTTGAAGCCAACACACTAAGTCTTGTGCCGTCTTCCAGGTTTCTTGTACAAGCATACAGCGAGCGCCGAGATTGCTGCGGACTCGCTTCCAACATGATCGGCGCAGGCAGGACTCGCTATAAAGCACGGCGGCTAGACAAGTCTAACGTTGTCAGTGTTGTGGCGTTTTGTTTACTAAATGTGTCATGCTTCTCTTTTATTCTTTGGGAAGAAATAAGACATCCCGAATACCCTGGGTTCAGTCTGTGTTCCAGCGAGGCGTGCGGTCGCGAGCTAAGAGCTGCGGAGTCGAGATTTGTCAACTCAGGTTCCAAACGCAGCTTGTTATATAAGCTTTTTTTTTTCTTGTTAAAAGATATGCAGGCTTGAAGAAACATCTAGTTGGAAAGACGAGCAGGATGCTATGGGTGATGGAGGCGCCTGAGCATATAACAACAATTCGTTCATCTACTCTATATTTACCAAGTTTGCTTTGCAAATATTGACCCCCTGCGCTAAGGAACTGTTTCTCTTCGGGATTGTGAGGAACTCCGCGAGCGAGTCATCTTTTACAACGTCGCAGTGTGTTTTGTGCAAGTAAGTGTCCGCATTGCTATCCCGTTACTCGGATCGGTTAAATGCGGTTAAATAACTACGATCTCTGAAATAACGTAATTCAGAGCGGCAATAACGCAAACCCCTGCTCATTACGTTTGTGCCATGGTGGACAAAGTCTCCGGGAGCCACGAAATTCTATCTCGGCGCGTAAGTACTAGATGAGCAAACGATGATTTCATTTGACTATCACACATCAGAGAACGGGAGTCTGACCCTCGCTTTTACAAGTATGGTACTGGCTCTGATTGCCGCTCACACGTCCTGGAGGCTTTTGTCCCTCGTGGTACGTTGGCCAAAAAATGGGATAGCGTCTTCCATGCTGCTATTGACGCAGTAATGTTCTACAGAAAATCGGTGTCGGCGTTGGCGGCGTCGGCGTTGTGAGCGATAAATGGCGGCCATGGCTCTGTCGGATGGTCCCCAGAGAGCAACCTAGGAAGCAGGTGGACCACCTAGGTAATGTGACCTTGCGGCGTCATCGCAACCTGCCCACATGAGAGTGAGCAAACTGCCCACCATGGCAGTTTGCTCACTCTCAGATGGGCAGGTTGTGGCAGGTGGCAGTTAATGATTGGTCGCTCGGGAAGAGCAACTTCGATCGCACAAAGCCCACCGCTGGGAGCATCCGCCATCGCATGGCAGTGGCACATCGCTTAACCGATGCACCACTGCGCCAGGAGGGGTACGAGGACTACCAGGGATCTATGAATGTAGAGAAGAACCTTCTGCATATATGAGAATTAACGCAATAGGCTATCGCGTCAGGCCCTTGAGGCGGAGCTTAAGTGACCCCTCCAATTTTTTACATCCGCATGCTACGCTGTACTTTTCACACCTACCCTTCTTCTAGAAGAAGAAATCTACGGACAGTTACTTAAGTCGGAACGTTGCTATTACTTGGAGGCTATTTTGCTATCGATGCGAGTAGGATCAATTGTATACAGCTTTGCCTATCGGGGTTTCCAGGTTTTTTTTATTGCCTATTAATGCAGCAAGTGAACTGCGTTCCACGCGTGTCAAGCGTCCATCGAAGAGGTATGGCTAATATGAAAGGGTGGCCCTGTACATGCTTTCGTTGTATACGTTCTCCTCCCCACTATAGCCAGTCTACAGATAGATACAGAGTAGGGGAAGTCAATCTCGTCGGATGAATGGAGCTTCTCGGAGCAATATGTTGAACGGTCGGAAAAGGAGTCAGCGGATGTGCCGAAGACGAGAAAAGGTAGACACGGGCCGACACGAGCTAAACAAAGGCTTGCAATATTATGGATGGGCGAGAAAAACTTTCCATAAAGGAAAGAAATGCGCGCAGAATACAAGAACAACGCCAAAAAAAATAACAACAAGCGTCATGCGATGGAGGGGCCCCCGTGACCCACTTGAATGAATCCCGTGCGCCGCATGACGGCGGAGAGATTAATTGAACGATCCCTGCCTGCTGCCCAGGGCGCAGCGATCAGAAAGGGGGTCGAGTGGGGTGTTCACTTACAACGACCGATGATGACAGGCCAGGAGTGGCAGCGAGCGGAAAGGAAATGGGCGAAGTTGAAAAACAAAGACGCAACCAACGTGCGTATGAAAATGACAAAAAGGTAAACTGACTGCCGCGTCATTGGCAAGGGGGAGAAACAGGGGAGGTCCGGGACATGAGGGAGGGTTCGGATACACTCCTCACAGGCGCATAGTCTGTGCCCTCTGGGCAGCCTAGCTACTTGACCCCCGGGCCATATGTAGTGTACTGTACAATAGGGGGGCGGGAGGCATCTCGTGACGGCGGTGGGGGCGCTCGATCACGACGGGACCGAACGTCACGAATCCCTGTCAGCGTGGCTGAGAGCCGAGAAAAGAGGGACACGTCACGCTGCCGCCACCGCTGCTCTGTGGGCGCCGTCCACGACGGCGTCATCATCAGTCACTCGCGCCTTGAGCACGCGCGCGCTTTTCCACAGGACCTGGGGCACGCCGCCCGTACGCGATGCCTGGAGCGGAAGGCCCTCGATAGTCACTTCTAGAGTTTCCCCGTCCAGAGATATCTGCTGTCTCTGAAAGAATCTACATCGCCTCTATACACCCACGCGCGGAGATTGTGAATCGTTACACACAAAAGCACGTCGAATTTGAGGCGTTGGTAACTGTGTACGGCGGAAAAAAAGGTTTCACGACTGTAAGAAAGGGGTAGCCTACCATCAGGGCGTGATTAAACGTGATCAAAGGACGCGCGACAAGACGTATAGCCCACGTGATGAGGAAGATCGAGGTGGTCTGCGCGGCTGCATTTACATCTGAACCCATCAAGAGGAACGATATGCTGAGTTTCCAATTTTTTCGTTTAAAAAAATTGTAGGCGAAAGCAAAAATTGTTTAAATAAGCACTGTTGGGCTCTTCTGACAGCATATACGTGTGAAGGATTAGATCCCCGAGAGCGCAGGTTTTGTTTTCTTCCTTCTAGCGTTTTTTTTTTTTTTTACAGTGCGTGCTAACGCACCCACCTGTTGCGCCGGTCAACCTGGGTCGCATAATACTCCGGGTGGCTCTGTTTGGAACAACCACCTGCCATTGCAGGGATGCATCACGTGACCACTGCACCAGTCTTAGCGTGACTAAACACCTAAATGCCTAAACTAAACTCCTGAACAGCTATCGCTGATCCTCGATTTACAGAGTCGTAAACGTCCTGTGAGTTTTTTTTTTCTAATTTTAATGTACATTCAAAACAAACATACTGCCACTCCGCTTTACACGCTCGCAAGCCCTCGCACTGCGCTCATCGCTGGCGCTTCCAACTAGCCTCCCCGAGGCGATCCGCCAACGCCGAGAGCACACACACATCAGTTCCACATTCGCGATCCTCGTGCGAGAGAAGCCTGGCAGCCATAACGGCTCGCAACAGCCGTTCTGCGGCGCGCACACAACGCTGTTTTTTTTTTTGGTTTTTTTCCGCAGCCATCGCGCCTCTCTGTCCGCGCCGCCGTCGACTCGAGGACGCGCTCGCGCCAACAGCCCCGGGCGCTGCTCGCCGAAAAGCCCCTCGATGACCGATGCGCGCGCAGGATGAGTTTGCTTGCGAGTGTATTCTTTGGCCGCCCGAGTCTGACTCACGATAAAGCCTCCCCCTGAGCTATGGCTGGCCGAATGCCTCCCAGCTGCGTGACTGCAAGCACACGTGCATCCTCGTCGACCAGCAAGAGATAGCGACCGCTGCGGTGTCGTGCTCTGAACGCACTGAGGCTGCTGCCTATGGCTCTTGATGCTGTCAAGGCTGCCTCTGTGAAATGGCTCAAATGGATGTCGTCGTTCGTTCTTCTGCGCGTAGGCGACGGGGGACATTAAGCCAGTAAGCCAGCCAGCCAGCCAGCCATGCGAACGTGCATACAAACACGTTTAACCGCAAAACGTCGCTATCAGGACTGTCGCTGTTCGAAGAGGGACCGAGGGAAGGCTGGAAGCGGGAGGGGGGATTTGGACGAAAAGGGGAGGAGCAGGGTAACTGAGTTAGCAAGGCTGTTTGAAATCGATCACGAAACAGCTGCGCGTTGCCATGTGTACTTCCCACGATAACGAGTTCCCGTAAAGCTTGCTTTGTCATGTGCCTTCTCGTGGTCAACGAGCTAACATAGATGCTGCGATAGTTTCCTCGACGCGGTTTGGCTTTGCATGTTTTCACGTCGACTGACGTCCTGCTGGAAGATGTGGAGATGGTAGAACCAGTAACATTTGTGCTTTAGTGGTGAAGTGTTAGGTTGCGTTGTGTTGGGTTTTATGGTACATAGGCAAAGTGGAACTCGAGTTCATATAATGGGCCGAAGGCTATGTGCAGTCGCATCCGTGCTTCGCGCAGACGCTAAGTACGGCAGCACGCAGCATTATACGTGATACACCCACTGACTCTCTCTTTCTAGATTTTCAGAAAGCTCTCGGCAAAGTTCCCCATCGTCGCCTCCTGCTGAAGCTGTCGTGTCTAAACTTTGACCCATGTGTATTGAACTGGATGTGCGATTTCCGCAACTCCTACTCCCCCTCATTTCCGACGCCCTGTGGGGTGCTGAGCCTCAAGGCACCGTCTAAGACCCTAATTATCTTAATCGATGTTAATGACCCGCCCCTTACGGGTGCATTTAGTAAGAGACTTTTTGCAGATGATTGCGTAGGGTCTCGTCAAACTGTCTCATCAAAATACAAGAGTAATGCGACATCTGGCTGATGAAGCTAAATGTTAATAGAACTTCGTTACTCCCTTTTCACCACCGCCCTGGCTACACAACTCCGACGTAACGCCTTAATCATTGTCCTGTTATTCTGAACGATAGGCGTTCACATCTCCCGAGTCGCACCTTGGTCCTATCCTACAGCTCAAATTACTAACTCAGCTAATCGCACCCTTCGCTACTTACGCCGCAGCCTTGCCTTAGCACCGCTTGCCGTCATACAACTCGCCTTTGTCGCGCATGTCAGACCAAAACTAGAGTGTACACATGGTTGATAATTGTTAAAGTAGCTTAATCAGTTTGCTCGAGTCCATTTAATATCTTACAGCCAGATTCTTTGTTTTCAACTACTGCTGTCGCACCAGTGTAGCCGAATAAAAAATCCCAACTTGACCTCCGCACCATAGCTTCAAGCTGTAGACAAGCATCTATTGGCCTGTATCACAGATTTTTGCATATCTACCATATACCATACACTGCCTGACATTTTCATGCGTGCAGCCCGTCATTTTTCCCGCTGCAGGCATTCCAAAGCCCCCAGCGCCTTTAAAGTTCAGCAGTCATGCTTTCTGTGCACGGACCTGCACTGGAACAACCTTCCCGTCCACTTCGCTTTGTTGGCAGACCGTCACCAGTTCAAGACCGCCATAAAAAGGATTCCTAACCGTTACCGCCGTACACCATATAAACTCCTCCTATCAAACCTCATAATGGGGCCTTTGAGGAACAAACAAACAAAAACAAACGAATATATAAATGAATACGCCGACGGCAAGAACACGATGGAGGAGTGATGCGGTGCCAAAATATAGATGCTGTCATTAGACATTTATAGGGGAAAAAAAGACGTTTCAGGCCTATGCAATTAGTGAGGCTTTAATGGTTGCCTCCGAGATGTTCCTCAGCTCACCTCTATGGAGCACTTATATTGCGTAGTCGTTACCTGTGTACACCCGCACCGATTTTTTATACTATAGCAACCAACATAAACCAGCATAACGAGCAAAGGAACGTAACCGGCAGCACAGTTGTCCAAACACACACCGAGGAACTGAGAACTCTCCTACTATGCCAGCAATATGTCGCTACGAAGTCCTGTCGGGTACCTTCGGCGGAGTTTGGCGTGTCGTCGCCTTCCTCTGCCGTTGTATGCCGCTGCAGAAACTCAATCACTTCAGAATTCGGGGATCACGTGTTCGCGCTCTGCGAAATAATACTGGAGCAATGCCATGCCCCGTGACGGCTAAAGACAGTGTGCCATCCACAATTACTTGATTCACGTGCAGCGGAGTCATGTTGTCCTCGACAAATTTCTGATATTAGGGTATCGACGTAGTTTCTAATGCAGAGTAAGCCAAACATTGTAGCGTCCAGAAATGACTCAGGCTATGCGGGACGCCGGAGTGAAGGGCTGCGGGTAATTTCGACCACCTAGGGTTCTTTAACGTGCACTGGCATCGCACAGTACACAGGCCTCTAGGATTTCGCCTCCATCTAAATTCGACCGCGGTAGCTGGGATCGACACCGCGTGTTTCGGGTCAGCAGCCGAGCGCCACAACCACTGAACCATCACGGTAGCCCATTGTATTCATTAGTGTGTCGTTTGAATGAACGGAACATTAAGTGTACTGAATTTGTAGACTACGCGTGTTGTACCGTGCCGTCGCTCTCAACGAGAGAAACTGAAAATGCAAATTACTTCACTAGTCAAGGCGTGAGGTACAGCTTTCTCTCTCTCTCTCTCTCTGTCTGTGTCTCCCAATGCGAGAGTAGAGCAGTCCCGAAACGACACGAACCACGACGTTGAGTGCAGCTGGATAACGGAACTCGAGAAGGGGCATCGCCCAGATCGAAGACAAGCACCCAGAGAAACCCATAACGACCACTTCGCCTCGCCACCCCGTTGAGTAATAACGTAACAAAAAAAGCCACTGAGAATGCAAAGAAGCAGGGGGGGGGGGGGGGGGAAGGGGGTGAAAGAGGAAAGGACCTATGAGGATTATGAAGGCAGCAAACGAAAGCACCACGCCGGTGCACACCCGGAGCCCCGAAAGTCACGAAGCCTCGACGTGTAGAGAGCACTTTGGGCAAAAGCCACCAGAAATGCATCCAAAAACAATGTGCGAAAAAAAAAGAAACAGGAATGATAGAATGATGAGAAAAAAGAAGGGGAGCAGATGGGAAGCACGGGACTGAATGGAGTGAGCGACGGCCAGACAGGGTGGAGATGCAGGGCCGGTCGAAAGCTGCCGAGTGGGCTCACGGAAGTGGCAGGGTTAATGCAACTGAGAAAGAAAAAAATAGGGAAGAGGGGAGGAAGGCTGGGGTAAGGGTGTGCGGAAGGATCGAAAGAGTGGGTGGCGGGGAGAAGTGAATGGGAATGAAACGAGAGAAAGGGGGAAAGAAGGGAGACAAGTACGCTTTTGCATGATGTCAGTGCGTACGGTGATATTGGAGGGCGTGATCGGGAGGGGTTATTGAGAGACCCCGGCATGGAGCGCGCCTAGAAAAATCTTAATCAGGCGACGCTGCATGGATATGCAGGGAAAAGGGACATAAGGGCGCGATCCCACTTATCGTTGGGGACAAGGCCCTCGAGCAGACGAGAATAACGTACACCGAGCGGATATCTTTGTGTGAGCTTTTTTTTCGTTTTCTCACTTTATTTGTTTTATTTTGGTTACAGAAACCGGAGATAAAGCTAAAGGCAAGAAACCTGGCAAAGACCGCAGCTCCGCATGCAGCTACGCACAAATGGAACACAAACATGTAAAACCATAATTGCGAACACAGATCACTTGTATTTACGCAACATTAAATGCCGATCATATGAATTAGGAACAGCCTTAGATCTTTGCTTCAAGACATTAGGAAAAAAGCCTAAAGAACACACGTCGAGAAAACTTCTCAGACTAACAAAAACATGCAGAGTGCCTGACAGAAAACGCATTCCAATTGGCAGCACCATTGCCAATCAGCATGGCCACGCATGTACAGGGACATAGTGAAACTATTATAAAGGTGACAAAATTTTTGCTTCTTTTTTACAGTTCTTGTTTCTTTTTATTTCTGAAACAGATTTTTACAGGTCAGAGCAGAAGGTATGGTTAGCAGGCGCTTCTTATAGTTAAGGGCTCCGGACTCATTTTTAATCAGCTTGGCTTCTCAACGTTAACAAGGAAGAGGGAAGAATTTCTTTTGCGCTGGTCTCACGCAGCTTTGCGTGTACTCAGGATTTCAACCGTGCGCTGATTCGCTTTTTATTTATGCATCTGATTAGTGTATTCTCTTTACTCTATAGTAAAATAACTGAAGTTCTCATTTTTGATTAAAACATCAAAGCAATATTGCAGCTTTCCCTTGCAAGAATTGTACACAACGAGCTCAAGAAAACCTAATTCTCTTTTTTATTTCCTTTACCGTCACACTTCGATACTGACTTCTTAAGTATTTTGGTGGCGAGGTAGCACTTCTTAGCAATTTCCAAACTATACGAACGATAAATATTCATTACAAGCATAATAAAGAACAACCATCCAGGAAATCCTTTCTAACCTCCGCATCTCGCTTCTTTGAAGGACGACTATATTTCTTCACTAGTTGTTGCCTACCTCTCTGAAATTAACACGTGAGATAGCCTCATTCAGAAACAGAACAAATAAACAAGTGTATTCAGTTGGGTTAACGGACATAGTATATCATCCCGGAATGTTTCTCTATACTATATGCTACAGATTACGCGGAAAATAAAATCTTGTAGCGAGAAACAGGTGAAAATACTTCCAAGTACATGCTGAACAGTCAGCTGATATATATGTTGACGATGTGTTGGAGCTCGCGTCAGAACGCATGACAATTTACTTGTTATGGCTTAACTAGAAACATATGCTGCAAAATGTTGGGCTTCATTCCACACTACTCTGTACAAAATAGCAAGCTGATGTACTAGGCACCGTACTATAGCGAGCTATTTATTTATTTATTTATTATAGCGATAGCTACATTACGGTAGCATTTAGAGCCTTCAGCGTGGCGGGCCGCCACCCCGTGGTGCGCCGCTACGCTGTCACGTGGTTGGTCACGTGGTGCGAAGCAGCTGTCGGCGGCGCGGCGCCTTGGCTGATCACGTGGTTCGTCACGTGACTAAGTTCCGCTCGAGCAGCTGTAGCTATCGCGTCACTCCAGGTTTAATCAGAGCTAAACCACCGCCAATTTTTTTTTAATTGTACCTCTCACAGGCCCCGAAGAGCATTGCGTGAGGGGCATGTCTAATAAGATGAATACGCAGAAATAATAAACCAGAACAAAGGCGCAACGGATGAGGAAAGGAATGTAAAGTTGATACAAAACGGGGTTAAAATAACATTAAACACTAAAATAGAAGATAAAAACAAAGAGCGAAACATGAATTTGCGAAAAAGAGGTAACAAGGTGCAACAGAAGCTGTGGTACCTCAGAAAACAACGTGAGGAGCAACTGAATCCGTAGTACACATTTGGAACAATACCAAGGCGATAAATGTATACATAGGTGCTGCTTAAACTGTCCAGGATCAGTCAAAGAGATTATGTTGTCAGGAAGATCATTCCAGATCTCAGTTGCTCTAGGTAATGCATAGGAATTAAATGACTGGGTTTTGCATATATCCGGTTGAAGCTGAGTTGATTATGTAAGCGCTGTGAAGAGCGGAGAGGTGATTCCAGGTTCAAAAACGAAGGACCGGTGTAAATATATTTATGAAATAAACACAGAAGTTAAACGGAGCGACGAATTTCAAGCATCTATATAAATCAATAAGGTTTTTAAGCTGTGAGACACTGACGAGGGGACTATAAGTGCCAAAAATGTACGGGGAAGCTCTGCTTTGAACGGACTCAAGCACTTCTATGAGATATTTCTGATGGAGAGACCATATAGATGAGACTAATTTCAACTGTACGGCGAACAAATGTAAGGTATGCGAGTGTGCGAATGGAGATAAGCGAGTTTCGAAGGTTTTGGCGTATGAAGCCTAACGTCCTCGTCGCCTTGCTGCAGACTGTTTAAATGTGAAAAGATCATGAAAGATTTGCTGTGAACTGAATTGTGACGTATTTGTACGGCATAACCATGGATACAAAGGTGTCATTCATAGAGTAGTTGAAGTTAAAAATAACTTGCTTGCGGGTGAAAGTAATTGATTTACATTTATTAGGGTTTAAAATCATATGCCAGTTTTTACACGAATCCTCAATAGCATGAAGATAGTTTTGAGCGGTCAGGTGGTCAGTCTCTGAATTTATCTTACGGTAAACAACACAGTCATCTGCGAAAAGACGCAAACGGAATGAAATGTTATTGGGAAGGTCGTTAAGGCAGATCAGAAAAAGTAAGGGCCCAAATACGCTTCCCTGTGGTATTCCTGAGGTTACGTCACATAACGGTGAGGAAGAGCCGTTGATAACTGTGAATTTTTGACGTATGAGAGAAAGTTTCGAAGCCAAGATAATATGAGTGTATCAAAATAAAGGGTAGATAATTTAGCAAACAGCCGGCCGTGTGCAACTCTGTCAAATGCTCTTGAGAAATCTAAAAAAAAAGCATTCTGTGTGGTGGCTATCATCCATGTTAAAATTAGTAAAATCAAATAAGTGGGTATCACACGAGTAGCCTTTCCTAAAAGGATGCTGATTTTAAAAGAAAAGGTCATTTTATTCCATATGGCTACAAATGTCAAAAGCGACAATCTGTTCAAGTAATTTAAGACATATGCATTTGCTGTATTTCTGCTAACACACTGTATATAGTGCATCACAGTGAGTAATATAGAACATCCTTGGTTTTTGCGTTTGCTGTTCTTGCTGGGTTCTTTTCAGTACCGAACGAATTACGGTATAGGAAAAATTAATGCAATAGGAGCTAAGCTCTCAAATGAGCGAATGACATGTCGGGTGTTAACGAACAACTTTTGAAAACAAAAACATTTCTGCGCATTTGTCATTTAGCGAAGCGCGAATTTGCGCCTCGTTATTACCTTCCACTAAAAAGAGAGCCTACTGCGAATAAAAAAAATAAACAGCCAAAAGTCAACGCCTCTAGCTGCTCTCGATTAATTTACCGTCGGACGTCGCCGCTAGCTGATCTCGGTAGTCAGCGAGCAAAAGACGCGCTTTGTTTGAATAATTAATGGAAGACAAGAAGCAAACGAGAGATTGCGTGCCAACCCAATTTTTCATTAGCCCAGAGCGAATGCCGCCAGTGAGTCTTTGAAGAGCAGAAAGTGCCCATCTAACTCCGCTGCTGTTGGACATTAATAATTAGCAAGTGAAACTTCGGATCGATGGTGTGCCATCAGCAGCATCGCATTTCCTTTTTGATGCCATCATTTATTCAGTTCTTTTTCGGCCCCGCATCCGATCGCTCCTTTTTTTTTTTTTGAACTTAAGATAGAAACGCCTGACATTACTCCTCAGCACACTCGTAGGTCGCATAAGGTGCTGTTTCGTTAGTTTATGTATACGTCTTGCTCTATGGGCTTCGTTTCGCAGTTTTAGCTCCGTTTTTTTTTTGTGTGTAATGGCTCTGGTGACTTTTCGTGTACCAAGCTTAACGTGGTGAGGTTACGGTAGGTGACCCGAGAGTTTAGGAGTGCAGCGCTCTTGCCTTGAGCAGAGAAGTATAAACTGTTAGCCCAGCTATACTTAAACAAGGTTTCTGCCTCATCCTTCGTTTCGCTCCCTCCCGCGAACTATTTTTTTTCTTTCTGTTAACACGTAAAAGTGAAGCAGCGCCATCTACCCGCGATCTGTTTCAACTCGAACATAGGTGCGTAACTTCCCAGCTCGGATACTTTTGCACGTCACGTCCGGGCCATCCCATCCGCATCACGTCCATGGCCTCAATGTAGACCGGGTGCGCTCAGAACGCTAGCCTCCACCGGCATACCACCTTACAAGACAAGGCAGTAAAAATATTCTTTGAGATTATCTATTCTTTTTTTTCCAACCTAAGAAGAAATTATAAGACGTGGTCTGTTTGTGACCATAGTCATCCGGTAATGTTTCTAGATAGCGCGTGGCTTTTCGTAATCGGAAGGTGGTGGTGGCCTTGCAGAAGCTGCTCCGTGTATTTCGGCTCGGAGCCTATATACCCCCCTTTCTTTTTACCCACGTGTATAATGCGACCCAGTAAGAGCGGCACTCTATACGTCACGGAAGCCGGCCTTAACGTAGTGGGCGCATCTCGACCCACCGGTAGCCCTCCTTCCGCGCCTATTTCTTGCCTGCGCCACTGTGCATGGTTCTCTGAGCTTCGGCGTACTCGTTCGCCAAGAGAACGCACGTTATAACCGAAAGCGCACCTTAATTAAGTGGTCACGCTTTCCCTGCTATGTGAACTCTGAGTGCCACTGACATGTCGCGCTTGTTCTGAAGTATGTCTCAAGATATAGAAGTGGATCCCTTACAAAAATTTCTTTATGGGCAGTCTATAGACTGTCCATAGACTGTTCATAGACTATTGTCAATAAAGTCTATAGACTTTCTGTATGAAAATCCTATAGACTAGACTATAGGCAATAGAAATCCTATGGACAGCTTACAGGCTTATGTCCATAGACTTTTGTCAATAAAGACTATACACTTTCTATAGGGAAATCCTATAGACTAGTCTATTAGCAATAGAAATCCTATAGACAGTCTATCGACAATCTATAGAGTTATGACCATGTACCTTTAGTACATTTTCTGTAGACAATTTACAGACTATGAGTAGACAGAAGAAAAAATTCTATAGGAAGCCTATAAAAGGTCAATAGACCATTTTTATAAGGGCCGGCACTACACCAAAAAGTTCCTCCTCTCTCTGTCGCACAAAAAGGTTCAGGTCGCTATAGTGCCACCAGTAACGCAAAGGTCAGCGACAGCTTCGGAGACACGCACTACGGCATCTTTGCGCCTAGGCCGCCGCGGAGGCTGAGTGGTTATGGCGCTCGGCTGCTGGCCCGAAAGACGCGGGTTCGATCCCGGCCGCGGCGGTCGAATTTCGAGGGAGGCGAAATTCTAGAGGCCCGTGTGCTGTGCGATGTCAGTGCACGTTAAAGAACCCCAGGTGGTCGAAAATTCCGGAGTCCTTCACTACGGCGTCTCTCATAGCCTGAGTCGCTTTGGGACGTTAAACACCCCTAAACCAAACCAAACCATCTTTGCGCCTGCGTCGTTTCGTCTCGATGTCAGCGGCACGTGTTACTTTTAGGCTGCACGTACTTCCAGATCATGTCGGCTCGGCGCATACGTTTTCCACCTTGTGCCCACCACAAAGCTTCTGCGTCAGAAGTGCCCGTAATCTTAATTTCTTCTGACGCGCTGAGCTTCACTCACTGGAATTTAGCAATCAGTCGGTTATTCTTTCTAGCGCAACACGTACGTCGACGAAGCGAATGATGCGCCGCATGAAGTATACAGTGCTCTGAAGCGGCAAATGACCCTTACCTGTCGCTCCTTGTCACCAGAGCAAAAAAAGGAGGCGAAACACAACCTGTTATGCTCGTACTTGTCCAGCTTTCTCGGACAAAAATTTTGAATATTGGAATATTGTAATGCCCTGTTATCGACATATTGAAAGGTAATGGTCGATTCTTTCGATGCGTAGCAAAATCTTTCTTTTAAAGTTTTTCCATCGCTCGCATGGAGCAGTTCAGACCGCCATATAAAACCAGTGGGGACCGTTTTTGACGATGGCAAAAGCTTTAATAGCAAAATTGTGCAAGCCTGCCGAAAGGAGATCTGCGGGTGTATTGATTGTTATAGTAAAATCTTACAATATATAAATTGTGTTCATAAACGCTTTACCGTTGAAAAATGCTTTTGTCCAGAATTGTTGGGTATGACAGGACTATGAAACGGTTTTTGAAGATTGCCGGTGAAATTATTCAATACGTATAACAAATGCATCTCAGAATTCGCACTGAATACGTCAGCCGCAAAGCCAGTGACTGGCAAGGCGTCGACCTCTTGCATGTTCGGGGTTGCCCTCACTCCTGCCGTAACTCGAAAGTAGCCGCAATTTCGAGACTTATATCCCCGCCCCGGGTGTCCAATCTGCAAACCCAGGAATACTGAGGCCGATATCCTTCACCTCCTATAGGGTTTGCCCGGCGCTGAAGCCGACGAGAATCCGGCACCTGTCGGCAGCGGTTCCCTCGCCGTCCAGTCCTTCGTCATATGTCATCATCGCTCACTCCTCGGCTTCATTATATAGGCCAAAGTTTTTTCATTGATGCATCTTATTCCTAAAGGTGTGCGCGTGCGAGCCGCCGGGAGTGCATCGTTCTCCAAGAGTCGGACGACGGCCAGAAATAGTCAAACCGAGCGTCAGCGTGTGGCGCATTCATGGGCGGGGCGCAGTCGCAATATTAATTTTCCTCGACAGTTTGATTCTTGTTCGGGCTCTTGCATGAGCCCCACTACGTGTCCCAGCAGCAAACTTCCCTAACCTGCATACGTTTGAATACGAGGTGTGCCACATGCCGACAAGCACATCACCTGAATTCATTTTTGTTGCTTCATTTGCATTGCTTGTGATTAGAAATGTTTTTTTATTAATTGTAATAATGTCGCCCTATAGCCTCTCGGAGCTGTACTTAGACAGTGATCATGTGACCGAATAGCTCGATTTCATTGGCTCACTTGGCGCAAAGCCGTCAATATACCTGGTTTCGATTAGAGAAAGGATATCTGTCTAGGGTTGTCCGTGGGGAGTAGAGGTGAGTTGCCTTATTAGCGAGAGCATCAGCTGACTATACCAACCAAGAAGGAACAACCTGTGCTCCTCCTTTACTCGTCACTTGCCCACCCTCCCTTGTTTGGTCGTTCCTTTATTTTTCGGCCTGAACTTCTTGTACGACAACCTTTGCTTCTATCTGAGGCAGTCATGCACATTACGAGCGCACGAGGCAGATGAAAAAATAGGCCGTCGCCAAGTGCAGGAAGCTACGAGTTTGCTCTTACTCGAGGGTTCCCCACTTCTCCACTTTAAAAAAGCTGCGGGTGTCGTTTCTTGAGGTATCGCTAGAGCTGACGAGCCCTATAGCGACACTTCTGACGCACCTTCGTCAAGAGCGTCACTAAAACAGGGCGCGTGCGTCTAATTATGCTTCGAATGGACATCTCTATTCTCCGCGAAGGGTTTGTGCAGTATCTAGGTGCATTCGTGTTGACCGCACTGACCTCCAAACGCAAAATCAGGGTTCGGGGAATAACGCCTATGGCGAACTACCCTGTTCAGCCAACAAGAACTGGCAGAGAAGGCTACCTGTACCTGATAGCCCTGCAATGCTAGAACCCAGTACAGATACCCTTACTCTGTAGACGCACAGTCTCGGATTCGATGCTCAAGCTTCCATTTCTCAGTTTTAAGCACCATGAATGAACTTATCACGGTCACATATACCGCATGAAAGCGATCCCTCCAAATGTTCTAGCCTGAAAGCAAGCGCTAAGACACTCTAAACACGAATACGCCTATAGGGGAGAAAAGAGAGAGTAAGCTGTCCTTTAGAGCACTCCCTTTTATAAAAGTGGGTGCGCCAGAGGGAGTTTACCCCTTTTTTACTCTTTTCTGTTTAGAGTGCATGCGACTGGCCCGCTGCATCTTTGCCGATGTGTATTCGCGCATAGCCATGCATTTCAGCACTGATTGCGCATAACAGCGCATATGGTTATGTGTTCGCCGAATTTGCTTGCTGCATCGATGAGCGTGTGCTTGCGACATGCACCCTACAACTGCATGGCGTGACTCGTTCCAACCGCTGAACTGAAAGGTCTGTTCTGTTGCGCCGCAGTGCACCAGCTAACGTTCTATAGGCATCGCGGAAATCGGGCCTTCCTTCATAGCAGCCCGGCACGCAAGCTTAGTCATATTTCCCCTGGTAACGCTGGTATCCGTTGGTCTGAATCGAATATCTGAAAATAACTCCCTGCGTACTTTTGTCAGTCTACTGTTTTATTCGTTGCGCCACTATGAAAGCTTGGCCATGACATTATCGTAAAAGCGGGAAATTATTACTGTGACAGTGATGTGCACTTACCGCTTACGCTTAGCGAAAAATAACCGAGCCATCAGCCAGCACTGGTGGTTAAGCAACGTTCAAAGACGCAGAGCGCAACGACGTGCTGAGTTACCGTACCTCCTGAGTGGTTTCGTTTCCATAAATGCGTATCGGAAAGCAGTCACGTACGCCGCAAGTAATAAGCGATACGTAAACGACCTCACAAGACCAAATTTCTTCAGAACTGCTCGGGATTGGGCTAGTTGGAACCTGATCATATGCAAGACGTGCGCTGCTTAGCGTGACAACGACATAAAGACAACACGAATGGTTAAGCGCAACTACTAACTGAGACTTTATTCCGTTAAGAAAGGAAACAAGAGCATGTGACAAAAAACTTGATGAAAGCACCAGAGGGGAAGAAACGACAACACAGAAGCGCACTACTCTGACAGCGATTATGACCGAAGAAAAAAAATTACTTGGCTTCGAGTTCTGCAGCGTAACCATACCAACCTGCGCTTAACCGTTCGTGATGGCTTTAACTCTGTCCTTGTCACGCTAAGCAGCGCACGTCTTGCATATATGATCAAATTTCTTCATAATATCAAGGCAAATAATGGCTCCCTCTGCAGTTAAAACGCACGCTTATACAGTTGAGGAAGCAAATATACGAAGGTCGATAACGGTAGAAGTTTACCCAGACGGCGTTAGACAACGGCATGAGCCGATATTGGAGAGTGTTTGCATAACGTTATTGTATACTGATACGCTCAAGTTCGCTATGGGCAACCGCTCGAGAAGGCGGCAAGCAAGAGTGGGTAGTCGGCGAAACGTGTATTTCCATATATATCGCGCCAACGATCGTCAAGATCAAAAATGAAACATCCATCAAAAACCAAAACTAGCAAAATCTAAACACATTAAAAAATAATGGAGTGGCGGCTTATGTCGAGGCTGGGGCTGGGTTTGCGTGTAGGGACGAATAAAACGGGAATACTTCTACCTGCAAGCAAGTCTGAAATGTGAGCGAACGGTGAAGATAGCATTAATTCTGCTTCGTTCGCAGCGTCGTAAAGCCCGCCGCATCACTTAGACGAGCAGCAGATCGGACTCATTGCATCGCCTCGCCTGTGCTCGCAGTGTCTTTGTAAATCTCTTCAGCGCGTGACAAAACCGAATAGACAACAGATCGCCAAATACCAGAGATAATGGCTCGAAATAAACACAGCTAAACAAAAAATAAAACTAAATGGGGGGGGGGGGGGGGGCGTAATGTGCACTAAACTGGTGCGAATCACTAAAGCATGCAGCTCTTTAGGCGTACGGCACGTGTGGCCTATACGAGGCTAATGCGTGCATCTCGACGAGCCGCCGCTGTCGGAGACCGGCGTTCGATACCCCCCGAGAGAGCTCAAAGAGCTGGCTCCATACAATATGCATATCGGGCGTGATTATCGGCTGCTCGCTCCGGCGGTTGACTGACTGCGGAGGAGATGAAAGAGAGACATCTGCAGGCAATGGACCGGCCGCCTCTGGCGAGCAGGTGCCGCCTTGGGCAGGGAGAAATACGAACAGGGCGACAGGAGGAGGATCAATGTGCCCTGGACTGAGAGACAGAAATAAATAAGCGATAAAAGTGTGAAAACAAAGCTAGCGAGCTGTATGATGGCAGCCGTGAGAGCTAGATCGTCGTCTCGTCTCCCCTTTCCTCCTCTCGCCTACCGCTGCATAGCGCCAGCCCGCATGGGAAGGGGGGGGGGAGGAGGAGAAGGGAAAGAAGTGTCGAGGGGCGTGGCCTCGGAGGCGCTCGAAGCCATCTGCCGCATCATTTTTCTTCGGGCGGCCGTGCTTTCAGAGCTCGCGAAGCTCAGCGGCGCTCAATTTTCGGGAACGCCGAAAGAACGCGCCGCCGCTTACAGGCTGCAGCCGCTGGCTGGGCGCGAGATATGCGCTTGTGTGTAAGCGTCTCCCGTAGTATACAGTCAATATAGTATACACCACCGTCCCCCTAGGGGGCGCTATACTCTGAGAGCTGCGTGTGTGTGGACGAATAGAAGAGCCAAGCACGGATAAGTAGTGCACGATACGGTCGCGCGCAGGGGACGGTTGCTCTATTTACCGCCTCTTCTTCTTCGCTGCTCTGAGCCCCTTTTCCGACGAGCTAAACGCTACTCCGCCTGGTTCGTGTGCAGCACTACAAGCGTGGAGGCAGCAGCTCCTGGTGCTAAACGTTTTTCCGCGACTACAGAGCTGCGCGCGCTCCGAGAGGCTCGGCATTAGAGCCGAGCGTGTTTCTTCTCTCTGTATACCACGCGTTCTTTTCGTTCTATACGCGCCCGATGCGCGCCATCTCGAGGGGCACGCAAGCGCTCGCGTTATGCGGGCACATGCCCGCGCTAATCGTGCTCGTGTTCTTTCAACGCGGGTGGCGCTCTGCGCGTTATGTGCGAGGCAGAGCGGCTCCGATTTGTCCTGTCGGGGGTGAGGCCCTTTGGGACCGACGTTATCGCGCGCACTCGACTGCTGCTGGAACGTGCCCCGCGCTGCGCCGGCGGCACTTGCGGAAAATTAAATCGCCGATGGACGGGTCCGGAGAGATAAGGCTGCAGAGCCGCTGCCGCTTCGAGAGAGGCTTTGCCCGCAAATAAATGAGACGGACGGAAATAGATTAAGCGCGCACAGCTCATTAGTGCTCTTATAGCCGGCACTAGCGGTGATGTGGGTCACATAAATGTTGGGAGCTCAAAGGGCAACCAGGACGAATGGTTTGGCTATCTTTGCTTTTCCTGTTTCAAAAGTTAAAGCGAACTAGGGCGCATGAGAAGAGAAGCAAATTTATGGCTCTTGTAATGCAGTGTGGCCACTTATTTAATGCGAGGGTGTGTTAGTAGTTCCTTTGGTCTAATCTGGTTGAAATAATAGTCAGTGAGAATACTAACATCATCCGGGTTTTGTCGCTTTAGTAACTCGGACAGAAGTAACTTGCGTGTGATGGGATTTGTCGACCTGAATAATTAAATAAATTTCGCTCGCAGTCGGCTCACACATACGTGTGAGATGTGAAGCGCTTCTTGAATGAAACATGAATAGGAAAAAAAAATCTGGGGAATTCTTTTGTTTTAGGGCATCAAGTGCATGGCCTAGTCATGCAAACCCTACACCTAACCTTATCAACTTTGAAGCTTTCCACCTCTTGTTTCTCTTTTTTGTATCTTCGCGCGTACACGACCCGACCCAAGATGCATGAATAAGGTTGTTTGCTTCGGTGGTGCTCAGGAGAACAGGCTGCCATTAGCCACCGCTCCTGATCCTGTTTTCATTTGGAAAACTAACTGCACTGTCATAAACATGCGCTGGGGTTGAGGGGGGGGGGGGGGGGAGAGGCATGGCTCCCTCTAACAGACATGGGGAAGAAGGCGCAAAATTTTTACCATATCGCTCCCTGCTACCCAGAAGATATAAACGGGCGCTGCCATGAACTCCGGAGAGACCTGTGCTCTCTCATTTTCACAGCTTCGTTACTTTTTGATTGCTCAAATACGAGTGGGATGATTTTAGAAGGAAAAACCGGAGGTGACACTTAACCTTCGCCTTAATGGTGTGACGCCATAGCGTTAATGGGTTAATGCCCATATATATGCGGATTTGGTCATTCTCTAGTTTACATCCATAGATCCTCATACCACTCCAGGCGCAATGGTGCAGCGGTTAAAGCGATGCGCCACTGAAGTACGATGGCAGGTGCTGCCACCGGTGGTGCTTTTGAGACACAGGTTGCTCTTCTCGAGCGACCAATCATTAATGTAACTGTCACCTGCCATGGTGGGCAGTCTGCTCACAATCCTGTGGGCAGGTTGTGATGACGTAAAACCGTCACGTGGTCTAGATGGCCCAGCTGCCATGTGTGAGTGCGGTGCTGTAGGCTTCCGTCCTGCAGAAGCCTTCGGGCTACTGCGTTAAAACAAAAAAAAGGAAAAATAAACCGTTCTATAGGGTCCGAATTGTGGTCCCGACAAAGTTTGTCTCACTGACAGTTGTAATTAACTATGTGCCGTAAGCCGGTGTAAACAAACAGGTCAGCGCATTCACGCGATGAAAAGAGACAGAAAAGCAGAAAGCAGCTTCACGATCAACACCGGAGCTTATTGCAAACAAACTAATCCGTGGATTCGCCGCCTCGGACGTTACACAACTATGCCCATGAACGACGGTGCTCGACTATATGTTGCATTATTGCCGAACTCTAGGAAAGAAAGTTTGCGAGAAAGTTATTTAGTTGCACCGATTGCGAGAGCCCGGTTAGCAATCCGAGCATCTCCTGATGGCTAGTTTCAGTAAGCTAGCAAACAAAGAGGCCGCCAGCCCTATCCGCCATGCATGACTGAAAGCACTAAAGGGCACCACAGTAGTAAGTCCTTTCGAAACTTACTGTCAGCCACTGCTAGCTTCAGCGCCGAGAAACCTTTGGTCGCGACTGGCGATGACGCAATGGCGCAGTAACTCACACTTCGGTCTTTACTTGTTTAGGCTGCGGGCACGGTACCTGGCTTTAATTACTAACAACCAGCAGTTTCGCTTTGACAGCTGCATGAAACTGTTCCTCCTGGGTAAATGACGACGCTATCAGTCCCAAGCAGCACAGGTAATCGGCCCAATATTTGGAAATATATTGGCAAAGCCGATCCTACAAAGCACCACAATTAAACCATCCATTTTCATTATTGAGCCAATTACAAGTGCTGCTTTGGGTGTAGGTTGTCATAGCCTAAATCTGCCCCGTTCAGCCTGCGCCAAAATGGATTGTAGCTAAGGTGGTCCTTAGCCAGTCGAGTATCAGGAAGTATTTCAAGCAGTTCAGAACAGCTAGTTTTTACTACCTAAAATGCCGTGATAATCTGGGTGCTTCTAAATTTCGGATCAATTGGAGCGTCGTAGTTTAGAGCGGATCCTCGGTGGAGAATTTGGCAGCAGATGAAAAAAAAAAGATTTCGGGTAGCGAGACGTTACTATAACTATGGGTCGTCATATATATGTTGGCGACTGCAGTTGATTATCAGAGTTATACATTGGTTAACTGCTGCTGCCCTCGTATGCAGACTGTGTGACCTCTCTGTTGGGGCCGTCGTTCAGGTAGGCGTTCCAATAGCCAAGAATCTGCACCCGCATGATCCCGAACTAAGGCGCGATCAAGAACATGAATAAGCAATAGCTGTTACAGCTTCAGTTCAGCCTATAGCCCAGCATTCTGCCGTGGGACAACCCTCAAGTTGCGCGTTCCTGCGCCCTCGTCATAACCTCCTCCTTCCACGGTAGCAAGCATGTGCCCTCTGTGTTCTTCCCGTAGCAGTTACCATTCGGTTAACCATTCCTCCACTCTCACCAAAACCTCCCAAGCCACTAGGCCACCCTTCGCCTCCTACGACTCCCACCCGATCACTCTTCTTCCCTATCTCTCCTCTGCCCTAAATGCGGAAAGGGGGAATTTATTCTCTCCAGTTGCCACCTCTCAACCATGGCAGATGGTGGCCATTTCATTTAATTAAGTTAAATTAATCAAGTTCAAGGGCAGACTACAGCTGCGGCGACCTGTGACTTTCAGTGCGTGTGTCATTGCCTGCCGTGCTTGCTCCGGACCGCGTTCCTCTACTTCCTCTTATCCTTTCACGCCCCCCTCATCCCTCTCCCCCAGTGCAGGGTAGCCGACCGGAACATTCTTCTGGTTAACCTCCCTGCCTTTCCTCTACTGCTTCTCTCTCTCTCTCTCTCTCTCTCTCTCTCTCTCTCTCTCTCTCTCTCTCTCTCTCTCTCTCTCTCTCTCTCTCTCTCTCTCATCTCTCTCTCTCTGTATTTGAATTTAAACTGAATGACAAAACATATTAAAAATCAAATGTTTAGGTTATGATTACTCAGTTCAATGTAACGTAATTTTATTGAGCTATTAACTTACATTCATTCCAGTTTCAAATAAAATTTTTATTTACCATTAGATAAGGATGGGGCAGTCGCAAAAGGCTTCCCATTCATCAATAGCTGCTCATTTCATTAATAAATATAAAATTAGTGAACTCATCATGTAATTAAGGTCTTACGGCTGACGCTGTAGAATCCACGGCAGAATGTAGGTCAGGCTAATGGCTAAAACGAAGCTACAACAGCTTTCGTTATAAAAGGAGGTTATTTATAAAGTACGCTTTAGAAATGGAGATTATCCCCAATTTTCCCCGGGCGCTGCGGTCATCTTGCAACTTCCACAAGTCCTTGGACCAGGCCAGACAAGCGGGTATCAGATGGTTGCTGATGCGTTAGGTTAAAAAAAATGCCGAGGGACCACGTTTGACTTTTTCACGTTTCGTGCCGCTAACGAATTTGCATGCGCTGACAGAAGAGCACCTGCACGTGTCTATATTTGCATTAGAGGGAAAAATCGGATATTCTCGTTTACTCGGATAACCGTCTGAAACCTTTATTGGAACAAATTCTGCTGTCCATGCAGTGCATGTAGTTTCAGTTTTCACCGGACCCTGTGCTCTTAGGTTTCATCATTTAGTAATCGTTTCCCTTCATCAGGGAAAGAATATGCGCTTTTTTTTTCTTCATGCAGCGGGCTTTCAGGAAATTAAAAGCAAAACGGGCACTTCCTTTAACAAAATATTTAAGAAATAAAGAAAAACACGAACGTTCACATCAGCCGAAAAAGTACTTCCCACGCTCAGCAAAATATTCCAAGTATAATTAAAACAGCGTGCCCTCTACAGCATCGCGCGCCAAAGAGAAATGACACCACTCTCAGTTTACTCCGACAGGGAGATTCTCCAACTTGGAGTTTCTCCAGCATTGAGTTTCTCCACCATGGAGCAAAGGAACTCGCGCTACGGGCATAGCGGAGCCTTCGCTTGAGCTTTCGTTTTTGTATAAGCATGCATTAGTAGCGACGCCGGAAACATTATAGGAAACACCGCCGTTTCCTTAAGACTGCCCGTGTGTCGCGCAAACAACCGGGGCGACATCAGCATCAAAAAGGCACTAGGCTTCGCATAGGAAGATAGTAAGACAAAGGGCGCGAGCGAGCGAAGAAAAGAAAAAAAATGAAAGCGGGGCAACCCTAGCTGTTGTTTACTAAACAGCGCGTCCAAAGTGGCACCAGAGCGGGTAAAGCAAGGAGCTGTCCGTCGCCTTTGCAATATTAATTAGGGCTGCCGAGGTCGAGGCAGGGAATGCTTAAGAGGAAAGGGAAGTAACGGGGGAGGGGGAGGGTAGGGAAGGGGAGGGGGAGGGACTCGGTCGCGGAGGCAGCGCACGTCGAGATTAACGTCGTCGCCCCACCCCGCCAGCTGCCCTTCTTGGAGGTAATCCTTCACCCCTTCCGGCGAAGAATCCGTCCTGCTCACCCTTCCCTCCATCCTACACACTCTCTCTCCTCTCTTTTATGCGTGTGAATCCCTCGGTCGTTGCACTACTGTGTATGTGCCGTGCAGTGCGAGGCTGGATCTGGGCAACTCGAAAGGGTGCGCCGCTCTCTACGTACTTCCTGTGTAGTGTAGACGCTTGTTTTTGCGGACCTGGTAACTATACCCTCTCCATTCCTTGCTAACTATGGTGGATGATAGCCAGGCGTGACCTTTCTCACTCTTATGACCGTAATCGGAGATGCCGCGACGCGGGAAAGGTCAGCGCACTGCAGTAGCGCTGTCTACAGACTACAAGGTATCGATATATCTGCATGGCATTTTCATTTCCTTCGTTACGACATCCTCTAACAGATCCTGATCATCCATTCAGCTTGCGGTCGTGTCGTGGCAAGTTAGGTTTTCGTGGCAGTGGCTAAAATTCCTCCTGTTCAAAGGGTGATCTGTTCGCTGATCTGTTCAGCGCACGCGTCGACAGGAATGAGTGAGAACGACCGCGACCGGGAACGTGCATCATGTCCAAGCTAACTTTGAGAAAGGCCCTATGACGTCACGTGACGTCACGGGAGCCATTTTGTTGTTCAGGATGCGGCTTTAGCAGTGCCGGAAGGAGCAGCAGGTGATGATCTTATTAGACATGCGTACGTCAAACTTTTAAAGGTTTTGTCGAGGGCACATTGTTTCCAGTCTTCAGGTCTCTGGGGTTGTGTGAAGCACGTGCTGGAACAGTAAAAAAAAATCTGCCGCCCAAATTCCTTGCAGGGGGCAGGCAGTTCAAACAGCACGACTATCTTGTTTCGTTCTCCGGTTGCGGGTTCAGGCGTTGCTGCTCGCAACTACTTGGACGCGCATGGGAGCCGACCGAAGGGGTTTCGATAGAGGGCGCGAGGCCCTCATGAATTCTGCACTCGGTCCAGAGCAGTCCGGGACGCAAGCCGTCTGCCTCGATCCCCGACTATCGTGATTAAACCGCCCCTGGCTTCCCGCTCTCCGCTCCGGTGCCCAGGTTGAACCCCTAGCTGATTTCATAAGAGACACGCTCCAGGCTCCCGCCGGCCTGCCGCTGAGCGGTACTGATGTGTCTTTGTGACGCATCTCGGCCTGGGGGCACGCACAAACGCTGCCAGTTTGCTCGACGTAATTGACGTGGTGGCCTCTGAATATTTTAATGCGCTTTCCGGGCTCAGCCTGAGCATTGCTTCCCCTGATGGGAATATATAGCCCCATGCTTGAAGAGGCTGGAAAGCGACCAATGCGAGGCGATGCTTCCGATTGTGGAGATGGCTGCAGAGACTAGCAGGTGAACGGATTCAAGTCATGGGAGATTGGAAGTTTAATTTGACTGTAATTTGACTAGGCTCGGGCAATCAGCGTCTCGTGGCAGAGCTTAAGCAATTTGTCAAAACCGTGAATACGGGAAGAGTGAAGGGAGAAATCCAACATCACCGCGCAAATGGCCGGTCGATGTTGAGATTTGCGCTCGAGTTTTGCTTTAAACCCATTTTGTATAAAATTTGTGAGGCGTTTCAGAATGACAGGGTGGTAAAGTTCTGTCAAATAAAACCGCTTGTAGAAGTGCTTGAGTTTGTACGGCTCCGTTTGTATTACTGTTGATTTACGAAAGTACGCAATCGCACACTGCGAACACGACACAGACGGCTACCACTGGTTCGCAGGCTGTCGAAAGTTGTTGCGATGTCACTATGAGCACTCTGGTTCCTCGTGACTGTCCATTATGAAGTAATCTGATGACTTGGTGATGTCAGTACTTTTTGATCGCTGGCTTGAACGGCAGCTACGCCACAAGCCCAAGAAAACTTCCGTGATGCAAGTAATACTGTGAAAAAGAAACAAGAAAAACACGCTTCAGTGTCAGTGAAGTCTTCCAATTTGTTTTAGTACCTGTGCATGTAGTAATGACTCAAATTCGTCTGCTACCACGTTCAGGCTTTTGATCAAGGGCGCCACTAGTTGTCGGAACTGCAGGCACTATAATAATAATCATCATCATCAGCCTGACTACACCTACTGAAGGGCGACCGTCATCTATAGTATGCTAGCATGAGCTGCGCTCACAGAACATAATAAAGGAAATCGGCTCAAAGGTAGCGTAAGTCGGATAACACGAACACATCCGCAGGAACTGACAGTGCTATGTCCTGTCCAACACTTCGCGAGCAACGCACTCACAGTTGTAATCACGCTTTTGGCACTGCCAGTGTTCGTACCCATAAACAGTCAGCGACCTTTTCAAAGGAAATTATCCAAAACACAGATATACAAGCAATAACACAACTTATGATTGGAAAATTTGAACTTCGCATTTTAGCTTTTAAAACTAGACTGCTTCTTTATGATATTGCTCAGGGGCCACGCAATACAATATTTTAATGTGCATTTGTTGTTGTTGTTGTTGTTGTTAGCCTATCAAAAGATGGCACATACCCACACTGGGGTATCGGCCAAGAATCGGGTGGCTATTCACCTGAACGCAGTTAATAAAAAGGAAAAGCAATATACTGTACCACTGTTTCTTCTCAACCCCACCCCTCCCCTTCTTTTTTTGTGGACAAGCAGTGCAGAAGCTGATTTTTTTTTCATTTTCCGCAGTATCTTGGCTTTCAGATTGCGGCACACTAGTATAAAACGGAGCACAGGTGATGAAGTACTATATTATTTGGTGAGATTATGGACCGACGTCCGGTCAGGAAGAGATGTACAGACCTCGGCAAAGCAAGACGACACAGAAGGTTGCCATCGTAACAGGTTTGGTGATACACGTCTCTTGCACCTTCGAGTGGCATGACATACATGTCCTTACTTAGAGGGACAGCCTACCGCCACGAAGATTAGTACACACACATGTTGTTGTAGACCTTTCCCTGTGATGACAGCAGCAAGGGCACAACTCGCGGTTTTGAGTGGAATTTATGTCTTAAATCGGCAAATAAAGTCAGGACATAGCCGACGTCCGGTTGCGTCGTGCTCAGTGTTAAAACTTCGCAGCTCCCAAGTAGTTGGGCTACGTCGGTTGGAGTGCAGTACACCTTGTGAACAGGGCTAAGCGCAATACATGGCCTTATTTTTTTCCGAAGAAACTTCGAGATGGCTTAATTTTTTTCTTTCTTCTGGAACTATTACCGCTTCTTTTGCGGTTTAAGCCTGTTTTCTCAGCATCTCTTCAATTGTTTTCAAAAGGCAGACTGGTACTGTGCTGCCATCGGCAACGCTATTGTCGGTGAGAGCAGCTGCTGGTACCTGCGATAGATATCATGAATCTTATTTATTGTTATTCCTTTTAAACCTATCTTAGTGTTCTCAATTAAAGGGGCTCTGAAACGCCTTCTGAGGAGAGCACATTAACACACTTAATCACCGCGCTGTGTTGCCATGAAAACCGGAGCCAAATAATACTCTTCTACACGCAGCAGACGACCCACAATCACGCGTCAAAGTTGGCGAGCCCTTCCCTGCGACTTTTTAATGCTCGCACCCTCCTCCGTCCCCCGCATCTGCGTAGACGTGGTGAGAGGTGGCCATTGGTTAGATTCTTTCAGACGTCAGGCAGCTACCGTGGCCGCGGCCAATAAGCCGCTTAGCTCCGGCGGGTCGGGAAGCTCCGCTCCCAGAGGGGGGTCGGCGAAGGAGCGCCTACCTTCCAGCGTGCAAAAAGTGACGAGAGCAGAGGGAAAGGCGCGAAGACGCTGAAATTCAAATTTCAACTACAGATAACTCAGCTTCTACAAAGCGCATTTAAAAAATCCTCGCTGGACACTATTCGTGAAGCGGCGTGCTTCAATATCCCAGGCATGCCGCAACTTTATTAGAGCCCCCTTCACAGCCCCTTTAAAGCTACATAAAACATGTGCATCTCAGTTTATGTCAAGCTCAGTATTGCTGTCTACGCCGTCTAGGATGTGGGGCAGTCGTCGTGTTCGTGACGTCAGTGATTGCAGGCTCCTGACTACCGCGAGAATGCCAGACTCCCATATTGAAAAATTATGTATTAAATTGTTCTGCCGTGTTTGCCAGCGCCACAGCCACATATTCGTTTAGTTGGGCATGAGCTTTCGTTTTCCGCAGGAAAAAGTCGATAAAAGTCACTAGATTGTCCCTCTAAAAAAGTCAAACTGAAAACTGCAAAGTATTCAATTCGTAATAATAAATTAATCTTACAGCGCTGACCACACTGTGTGGCCACTATGGTTCCTCATGGACTCTGGCTGCGCCAAATACTTAATATAAAACAAAAAAAACTGAAAACTTTCTCACCACTAGGTCTCTGTATTGTACACACAGCTATTTTTTGTTGACTTGGAGCGTCGATGTAGGCTTTCCTGTGGACACGTATAAAATACAATATACTGGAGATAATGCACTTGAGGAGAGTTTATAAAATAAATTCGCGTGAAAGCTTCAGTAAGCATACAAATGGTGAGATTTTTCGGAGTGTTTCATCTGGCTTGAACTGAATTTACTGATGGACGCCTTTCTCTGCTCCTACGCTTTACGACGACGCAAACTTCCGGAAAGCTCAATATTAAGCACGGGCGCGGTGAGCCTGTGCTTAGATTTTATCTTTTCGCAAGTTTTCTCCGTCATAAAGCGCAGCAGCACAGAAAAGGCGGCCGGCGAGCATGATAGGTATAGAGTTGGCCGGCTGTACATAAATTTCGGTGAGCAGTAAACATGTACGATGACTCTTCTAACGTCAAACCACTTTTGTGTTTTCAGGGCTGGCTTATTCTTGTCCTTGCGTTTCCTTCAAGTATATATTGAGATATACTGCGCTGACTTTTGGCGTACTCAAATTGAAAATTGAAAATTAATTTTTGAGGAAAACAAATGGCGCAGTATCTGTCTCATATATCGGTGGACACCCGAACCACGCCGTAGGGAAGGGATAAAGGAGGGACTGACGAGAAGAAAAGAAGAAAGGGGTGCCGTAGTGGAGGGCTCCGGAATAATTTCGACCACCTGGGGATCTTTAACGTGCACTGACATCGCACAGCACAAGGCAGCTTTTGCATTTCGCCTCCACCCGCCGCGGTGGCTCAGTGGTTAGGGCGCTCGGCTACTGATCCGGAATTTCCGGGTTCGAACCCGACCGCGGCGGCTGCGCTTTTATGGAGGAAAAACGCTAAGGCGCCCGTGTGCTGTGCGATGTCAGTGCACGTTAAAGATACCCGGGTGGTCGAAATTATTCCGGAGGCCTCCACTACGGCACTTCTTTCTTCCTTTCTTCTTTCGCTCCCTCCTTTATCCCTTCCCTTACGGCGCGGTTCAGGTGTCCAACGATATATGAAGCAGATACTGCGCCATCTCTTTCCCCAAAAAACCAATTATTATCATTTCGCCTCCATCGAAACGCGGCCGCCGCGGCCGGGTCCGGTTCGAACCTGGGAACTCCGGATCAGTAGCCTAGCGCCCTAACTACTGAGCCACCGCGGCGGGAAGTGTACTCTTTCGTATGGAAATTCAGGCACGGTTGCACCTTGTTCTAAATAGTTCTCTGGGATTTTCCTTAGCTGTTATGCAACTCAACGCAAGTTGCCCTTACAAATTCCGCACCTTCGTTTAACCTATACGCGAAGTGTTACCAGTTGAAGCCGACCTCCGCCAGGGTACGCCGCGTTCGAATCTGGTAGGATGATCGATAAGAAGAGCATCTAAATCTCGTCGACACTCGCCTCACCGCGCAAGGGGCCGAAGCGCACGACACTTGCTATGCGCTCAAGCGCCGCCGAAAGTGATATAAAGCTTCCGAAAAACGTAACAGAAATAAACAACCCGCCATCTGTCGGAGACCTACGGTGTTCATTATAAGAGGCACACGCCAGCGTGGTTCTCTCACACCGACCGGCGCACGAAAACATATCTCCTCGCGGTCGGCTCCTCGGGGGAGTGCACCATCCATCTCAATGCCGGCCGAAATCCATCCATCTCAATACAGCCGGATTGCGCACCCATCATTAAAGCCGGGTCGAGAGCAGCACCCATCCGGCTCGCCCTACAGCGCGAGATCGCGCGATTGAAGCGCGTGGCCACGATTTGCGCAGCGCGCTACTGGATCGGCCCGGCTTCGCTCGGCAGACTCTACACTCAGGCTCGCAAAACGAGATAAATTATTGAGGAAAGCAGAGTTCGCCGAAACGTCGTTCTGATCGTGCCTTGAATTAACCGAACACGGGATTCTTGGATCAGTTATCAGCGTGTCAGAAAGCGAGGAGTATAGTCATTATTATTGTTAACGGGGTGCAGACATTGAAATTTTGATCACGGCTCCTGTTTAGAACAACGTGGTTGCGATTGCTCATCATAAATCACGGCGGAACATTTGCGGGCGCGCAGTAATTAATTTGCAATAGGATATTCGTACTGTAGTTTCGCTTTCGGAAGGTTGGAAGTCTAGTGCAATCGACAGCAGCGGGAAGTCACAAGACAGGCAGCGAAATTCAACGAGGAGCGCAAAATTAGTTTGTGTGGCGAGTTCACGAAACGCGAATTCGTGCCCGTTGTGGCTTCGACAGCGCTATAAAAGGTTGAGCCAGACGCATGCGTGCTTTCTTTGAGGCCGCACCAGCAAAGCCAGGTGGGACGTTCCACCTACATGTGACTTGTGACGTCCCTGAGAAACCGAAACCACTCAGAGCACAGTTCGAGTACCCAAGACATATGGAACGTCCGGGAATTCGGGACTGTGTTCTGTTGCTAACCTATTTGTGCCTACAGTTTTACATGTAGTACACCGCTTTTTTTGCGGAATAACTCTAAAAGATTATTATGTAAACGCTTGCTTCCTCTGGCGTAGGTTCAAGAGGCTCTAAATTTTTCCTGTGCAGGAGTTGCGCTGCGTGCGTTCAGAAAGATTCGCCACTCTTATTTAGGCGCCATTTTCAGATCCGCCCCCATCGACTACACGGTGATTCTTCAAAAAAAAAATAATAATCTGTCATAATAAATTAACTTAGCGCGCATGATGAGAAATGTGATTTTAAACCCGATGTCAGATGTTTGAAGCTTTACCAGACATAATAGGTAGCGCATTTGGCTAATATCCTACATTGTAAGACGGTTCAAAAGTAGGGGTTGAAAAAGATATTTTAATAAAATTGAATAAAAATACCGCATTTTCTGGACTATAATCCAGCCGATGTTTAAAAGCCGATGTTTCGAGAGGTGCGGACATTCTATGGGTGCAGACTATACATGATATGATTTTTTAAGATCGTTTTTGATATCATGAAAGTTAGCGTGCCAGTCGAAGTAAAAAAAAAAACGCGGCCCGTCTGCAGCTACGATACCTTGCCGTGCTAAATCACATAGCGAAATCAGCTTCTATATGCAAGCAAATGCATGCTGGCGGTACTTAGAGTTGCTGCTTTTGAGAGCTTGGATTTGTAAGCACAAGCGAAAAAACTCAATGAATAACGCCGGCGGCGTCGTAGTCCGTCTTCAAGAGGGTTGCGTTGGCTACAAAAAAAAAAAAGGTGAAGAGTAGTAATGTCCAGCCTAACGGAGGAGAACCTGACGCCGATGGAAAAAGAGCAATTATGTGAGCTGTTTCCCTCAAATATCTGAAGAAAATCTGGGCTGCTTCTTTGAAACGTCCACGGGAAATCTAAAAAACTTATTTCCGCCCATATTCGTATTTGCGGACTATAATACATCGGGTGTGGACTATCTAAGCAAAACCTTGTGTGGACTATCTAAGCGCGGCCTGTAGTCCAGAAAATAAGGCATTTTAATTTGTTTTTTAATTTCTGAATTTTCTGGATATATGAATTAAAAAACGAATTTTCTTTCATTCCTTGAAGGCATCTGGTACCTATAGTCTATTTAACTGAAGGATTTTTTTTTACATAAAAACAAACTACCTGCTGTAGTTTCTCGCCAATCCCGCAGGATTTTCATTCGCATAGTGTGTGTGGTGCTTCTAAGAAACTTACCTTTCAGCAAATGATAGCGATAATCTTCAGTGTCACCTAAACAATCGTACCAAAATGCTGTAAGAAGCATCGCGAAAAGCGACGCGTCATGTTTTTTTCTTTCGTGAATATTACATGATTCCGAAAGAAAAAAACATGACGCGTCGCTTTTCGCGATGCTTCTTACAGCATTTTGGTACGATTGTTTAGGTGACACTGAAGATTATCGCTATCATTTGCTGAAAGGTAAGTTTCTTAGAAGCACCACACACACTATGCGAATGAAAATCCTGCGGGATTGGCGAGAAACTACAGCAGGTAGTTTGCTTTTCTGTAAAAAAAATCCTTCAGTTAAAGAAACTATAGGTACCAGATGCCTTCAAGGAATGAAAGAAAATTCTTTTTTTTAACACATCTATCCATAAAATTCAGAAATTCAAAAAAAAATTAAAATGCCCTATTTTCCGGACTACAGTCCGCGCTCGATGCATAGTCCGCAGGGGCAAATTTTTCTTTCGTGAATATTACAAGATTCCGAGCCCCGCCGCGGTGGCTCAGTGGTTAGGGCGCTCGACTACTGATCCGGAGTTCCCGGGTTCGAACCCGACCGCGGCGGCTGCGTTTTTATGGAGGAAAAACGCTAAGGCGCCCGTGTGCTGTGCGATGTCAGTGCACGTTAAAGATCCCCAGGTGGTCGAAATTATTCCGGAGCCCTCCACTACGGCACCTCTTCTTCCTTTCTTCTTTCACTCCCTCCTTTATCCCTTCCCTTACGGCGCGGTTCAGGTGTCCAAAGATATATGAGACAGATACTGCGCCATTTCCTTTCCCCAAAAAAACCAATTATTATTACAAGATTCCGAATGGGGAGAAAGAGAGAAAAAGAGAAGCGCTGCTCTTGCCCTGAAGAACGCCGCCTTGCGCCAGATATATGGCCATTTAGCGTGACAAAATGCGCACGATATATTAGCTGAGCTGTTTTTCGCGCCGACGTAAAGGCGCGCTAACAAGAGCTGCGCGACCACAACTAACCACGCCACAACCAAGCAAATCGCCTCCGCTTGCTGGCTGTGGTGTGAGACTTGCACATTTCGAGGTTTAACAGCGCCATCTATAATTTCCTGAGAGTTGGCTGCTTGTGCTTTGTGCGAGCTGTTTTCTGGCAACGTAGAATAAGCCAAGTCCCTTGCCCTAAGCCACCGGCCCTCCCATTAAAATCGTACGTCAAAGGCAGTATTGCAGGGCGTTTACTTCAGAGGGATACGCAGCACTCTGGTAACTGCTTCTATGAGAATTTGTGGGGTACTTAGCGCGACACCGCTTTCCTTCATAGTAAGTGATAAGTTATCACTTTATTGCTGGGCATCGCTTCTCATGGCTCTCCTTGAAATGTCTGTAGCGGCCGTAGTAGAACGGTAAGATGAAAACAGCATGCGTAGCAACTTCAGAGAAGCCATTACCATGCGTGACTTGACTTTGAAGTTTGCAGTTTCCGGCAAGAAGGCAGTTAGGGTTAAAATTGTGTTCCTTTACGTGAAAACGTTCTCAACTTAGGCACTAAAGTGTAACAGAAGTAAAATGCCGCTTGCCCTTTATTACGCAGGTACACCTCTTCAAGTCACACGCACACACTTTTGCCTTCGTTCTCTTTCTGTTAACCGCCAAGCTTTGTGTCCATGCGCCTGTCTTCGGAAAATATATTCGTTGTATAGTTCAATTTTGAACAATTCAAAACAGTTCCGTTAATTGCGTGGGTTCCACGCTTGTCCGCTCAACCAAAGCGGTTGCCGTTGAAGATGTCGCAGCGAGGAAGGCAAAACTGATGAGGATCCTTGCTCTTTGCATCGCTGAAATGGAAAGCATGCCAGAGAGAGATTGAAAGCGAAGGAAAGGGGGGGGGGGGGGGGAAGAAGCAGAGGACTTATCCAGGAATAACGTCTAGTTGGTTGCCCGTGCGCATGCGGGGACAAAGAGAGTGGAATGTGGAAGGGAGAGTAGGAAATTCATGCGGCGAATCTAAATATGTGTAATTACACAGAAAGTCACCAAACTGAAACAAGGATCGCTTCGGGGGAGAGTTGTGATGTTGTGCGTTGTGATGCTATGAGTTGCGATGCTGTTGAGAGTTGTGAGAGTTGTGCAGGGTAGTGTTATGAGAGAAGATAAATAACCGCCTACAAAGTGCTTCGGATTCACTATCCGTGAGAAGTCCGCGTTAAAGGGAGAGTGAGGAGAAAATAAAGTTGGTGTGTATCGATAGGGTACCACTATGTTCACACAGATATCGCTCTCGCCAAAACCGGAGCGTCTACAAGACAGAACACACCACGAAACTAAACACACGTGTCGCTACGGCCGGTTATGCAAGTAAAATGCGTACGCCGACACAGATTTTGGGACGTGAATTCGAGAGGCTACAGACTACGCCACCATTCACTTCAGAAGAGGCGGCAACCAGTACTTTATGATGGTAGGAACGTGACGAGTTCGACCCGAGTGGCCAGAATATCTTTGAATTCAGTTTTCTCAGCCATCGATCCATTTCCTGCCGGACGAACGTTAACACGCCCAAAAAGACCCATATAATAAGTTTTTACTGAGAACAACAGTTGTTTGAAGTTTTAGTAAGCGTCAATTTAAATATAAAACGGGAGTGTTCGTGAATCCGTGTATGGGGAGCTTATGCGACTGTACTCAGCGGATAACTAATCAAGGTGGTGACCTTACATAATTTTCAAAATTTTAACTCAACCGTAACACTTTTTGGTTTGAATAACGCGCTACACACTAACAAAACGACACCGGAACGAAGGACACAGGACAAGTGCGCACTAACAACTAAAATTTATTCTGGTACGAGGGTACATAAATACATTCCACGAACATGCTGAAACAATCAATTCATTGCCAACGGCTGTGTCGCACGCTCCTTCGTTTTTTGATTAGATGCACCTCCTCACTTGATAACAACACCGAGGGTGTGCTTACGCACTCTTCTCCGGCCTCCAATATCTCAAAGGCTTCTTTTATTTCCCTTTCTTTCTTTTCCTTTGCCCGACCTAAAATTGCTGTCTGATCAAAGTACGGTGAACATTTGTGATTTGCGCAATGGGGGGCGAGGTTTCCAGGATTCGTTATTTTTCCTATGTTATTACTGCGCTCTTTCAACCTGGGGTTAAGACATCTGCCTGATTGACCTATGTAGCTCATGCCACATGACAGGGGAATTTTGTACACTATACCGGTGGCACATTCTACGAACTTTTCTTGGTGTGCGATACCACAAGTGTTAGCCAATTTTTTCTTCGACTTATTCATTTCGTGACAAAGGCTCACTAATTTTCTGGGCGCGGTAAACACCACGGGAACACCATATCTGTCTGCTACTTTCTTTAAGCCGTGCGAAACATTATGTACATAAGGGATGACAACAACACCAGCACCCTGCTCTGCATGCTTTTTCTGCGGTATTTTTCTCTTCAGTAGCTTTTGTAGATTCTTTTCAGCCACTGACGTAATTAGCGCGTCAGAGTACCCACTCATCCTTAGCCTACCAATTTGCCTCTTGATGCTACGCTCTACCTGATGGGAACACGATTTCTTAAGACACTGCGCCAAACTGTTACTTGCTACACTTCTTTTCACCAATTTAGAGTGCGCGGAATGATAACTTAAGAAGCTTTTTCCCGTTTTCGTCAGGTACGTCCAACACGTGTGCTTGCCACCTTCTTTTATCTCTATGTCCAAGAATCTAATCACAGAGTTCTGTGGCAGCTCGAACGTGAATTCCAGCCCGGCGAAAACCTCTCGGAAAACATCTAATATGCTGCTTACTGACAAACGGTTCGCAATCGCAAAAGGGAAACAAAGCAGAAAATCATCAACAAACCGAAATGCCTTTAGTAATTCAAACTGTGCCAATCTTGATTTCAAGGCCTTATGTATTCAAAGTATTTCATTGTATTTATGTACCGTCGTACCAGAATAAATTTTAGTTGTTAGTGCGCACTTGTCCTGTCCTTCGTTCCGGTGTCGTTTTGTTAGTGTGCAGCGCATTATTCAAACCAAAATGTACAACCAACTAGCCCACATTGCTGCCTTGCGTAACACTTTTGAGCCTCGTATTCTTCGGTCTCGGGTGAAGTCCAGTGTGGCACACGACATGAGGATTGAAGAGCTTACAGCTGGCCTAAGCTAGCACGGATAGCTCGGGTCTTCTCACTACGGGCCAAAACTACGCCAGCGCGCCCACCCCTGAAGCACTATACCCACGACCAGCTACTAAATGAAATAATTATAGTTCTGTACGTTTAATACGGCGTTAAGCACGCCCACCGCGTTTGGTTCTGTACACTGCACATCCGAGCGCCATCTATATACCACACCTGCGCGCATGGTAGCGGCTGCCACTACAGCAGAGAAAAGGGGGTGGACACCGGCCTCTAATCAAGACGGCCCCACCTGACAGGCCAGTTAGCGGCTAGCCAGCCGTCTCGTATAAATAGCCCTGGCGGCCAAAGCGGTCACTACATATAGAGAGACGCTCCGCCCACGTCGTGTCATGCTCGGTGTCATTTTTCGCCCGCTAATTGCAGGCCTCTGCCTAGCTGGTGACACGTGGCCGCGTCGTGTAAGAAGCAATGCCGCGGAAAGTGGCTGCCCTGCAATTAAAGCGCCGCTCCCTCACGGCACGATAATGCAGGTGTTTTGGGAGGGCACGCACCATCGCGCCAAAATAAGCCAATTGCGGGCAAATGTGCGCACCGCAAGGGGTTATTAATTTGCGCCAGGTTTATAAACGAGGCTGCCGCGATCCAGATATTAAGCGGGATGCATCGGCTTTTAAAGCCCTGTTTGCCGAGTCGTTTCCTCTGTGCTCGTCCGTTTGTGTTGTCCATACTAAGCTGCACGGCAGTAGAGGCCTGAACCTTCCGATTATATTTTTAGCAAGCATCTGAAGGGGAAGTAGACTCTGTGGTACTTTACAACATTTCGCCACTCTGTTTATTCAAGTGGTGTATTAATCGCCTGGAGCCGACTAATTTGTGACCTCTGTTAGGAAATCTCAGACAGGGAATTATTTTATTTCCTAGTGAAAAATATTTTAATCCTGATCTATAAGCTTCCTTTTTCGTTATGACAATTCTGACCATGTTGTTATAAAAACAAAAAAGAACGCGCTATAATATATATAATTGGTTTTTGGGGAAAGGAAATGGCGCAGTATCTGTCTCATATATAGTTGGACACCTGAACCGCGCCGTAAGGGAAGGGATAAGAGAGGGAGTGAAAGAAGAAAGGAAGAATTAGGTGCCGTAGTGGAGGGCTCCGGAATAATTTCGACCACCTGGGGATCTTTAACGTGCACTGACATCGCACAGCACACGGGCGCCTTAGCGTTTTTCCTCCATAAAAACGCAGCCGCCGCGGTCGGGTTCGAACCCGGGAACTCCGGCTCAGTAGTCGAGCGCCCTAACCACTGAGCCACCGCGGCTGGTACGCGTTATAATGCATTTCTTCCTTTCTCTTTCCTTTTAAGGTTCTTTGGTACACTACAAGAAATACGCAGACACTGTTTGTACCCATAGCCAGTGGCCAACGATGGGTCCAAGGGAGTAAATTACATCAATTGCGGGCAAGTTTTTGACAGAGAGGTCAGTACAAGGAACTTTACAATAAACGTGTACAAGTCAGTTATCACTCTGAACACTCGTAAAAGTGCCAATGAACATAAGTCAAAGAAAATATAAACTAAAAATTTTACAGCCAAAATCTGACGACAGCGTCAGAGTACGTCGGCGAACCATTCACGCACCGACCCTTCTTGGACTAGTTCGCGGCGCAGCCGCGAAGCGTGGCGGCAATTTTGTGAAAGTCGGCAATACTAACTATGCAAGTTTGTACTGCCACTGAGACAGTATACAAGTATACTAAGCCCTCGCCAAGTAGTGGCCGCACATCCGGGCCATAAGAAAGAAATAACCCAAAAAGAAAACATTTGGCAGAAGTATATCTGGTTAAGAAATTTAATTTAGGAGAAAGAAGACTGACGCCAACCAGGTTAATTTTCGGAAAAAAACACGACGTTTCGGGACCGGTTCGGTCCCTTCTTCATGGTGTAACTACGGGCGAGGCACAGCTTGGCTTTTTAAGCCCTCGTGTGGAAGACTTCCGGGTCAGTGGCATACAAACCAGGGATGTAAGAAGAGGGAAGTGTCCCCAGGGAGCAATTAACCCGTACAATAACGATCATTTCTTAAGCACTCTCAGGTTATGAACTGCAAACACCCATATCCCTCAAAAATAAAGTAAATATATAACAGTTGTATACTGCGAATACTCACCTGTGAGGCCCAAACCAGAAGGCCAACATAAAAGCGGCGCAGCAAGTTACGTAAAGAACTTTCATGCACACTTTCACCACATTCTTGCTAAGCGTGGCGGCAACCATTATGGTAACGCGTCTTCATAGCTTACCATTAGTTTTGAAGGTACTTTCTTTCATACACAATACAAGCAGGTTACAATGTTTGTTCAAGGAGTAAGCCGTTGATTTTGTCGCATTTTCTGCAAGCATCCTTGGCAATACAATGATGCCACCCCAGAGGGTCGGCACTATCTCTTTTCTGCGCTTTACACCACTGCTGTCACCTTGTTCATGATGATGATGATGATGCATACACCTTTCACATTCTACTCTTATTTTACAAGTTACAAGATGAAAGTTCTTAAGTCTGGATGGTGCCCCATCTCATAAGAGCTACAGAAGAACGTAGCGACCATACAAAGCACCGACACAGCACAGCTGAGCAAGCGAAGTCCGAAGCTGCTCCAACAGGGCCCCGCTAACTTCCTGCCAGTAGGACATAGTATAGCGATCGAACAATGTGAGGGCGAGGTGCATGGTCTCTCTGCCATAGGGTGCGGTTGCATACCGAAGCAGATGCATTGTCACGACGACTCCTGCCGCTGCAGTCGCACCGAGACCGCTCCTGCGTCCGACAATCCGGTCTAATCGCGACCGCTAAACTTCCAAACAAGCCCGCCGGCTTACAGCATCGACTCCGGAAGCTGATAAGCCCAGAGAATGGGCGGAGAAATGCGGAGGGTCGGTTGACGCCGGGACTCTGCGCGCGGGAGGGGAAGGAATGGTTTTCCGAAATGGTTCGAAGTTTCAAACGTCAGCTGCGCGCGACGCGCCCTGGAAGCGGCGTGGGAGTGAGGTAGTACGTATATACACACATCGCTCTGGAGTCGATAAATGTTTTAATCTCTCCGCTGCACAAGCCGCTCGCACACGGCGGGGAGACACGAACGTTTGAGCAGGCAGTGCACGGTGAGCGGGTTCTTCAGTCCGAGAGTTTTCCAGCTGATTATCTGCCCTTCTTAATCTCTCGTTTAATATATATATATATATATATATATATATATATATATATATATATATATATATATATATATATATATATATATATATATATATATATATATATATATATATATATATATATATATATATATTAGCAGACAAGGCAAATGAAATGAGGGGCACATATTAAGGAAGCCAAAAGTCAACGAAACCAAGGTGCATAGGGGAATGTTTTCTATTTTTTTTATTTCTAATGCCAATCAATTGGTTTAAAGAAACTTACTTATAAACCAGCAGAAAAAACCACCATGCTGGTTAATAAGTAATTTTCTTTAAACCAATTGATTGAAACTAGAAATTAAAAAAATAGAAAACATTCCCCTATGCACCTTGGTTTCGTTGACTGTTGGCTTCCTTAATATGTTTGTCAAACGAGCCCCTCATTTCATTTGCTTTGTCTGCTAATAGCTTAACGGGGGTCTCGGTTCTGGCAGTCTTGATGCCATAGGTAGCATAAGGGGGCTCTCGCACAGTTTCCGCCCTCGCCGTTAGATGACGTTCTACGTCACGTTCGCGGTAATACAGGACGTGCTACGTCCGCCGCTATGGACGAGGGTGGCGCTGGTGAACACTCTCAAGGTTCGCTTACACGCAATAAACATAAATACCCACGAGAGCACCAGACTGGACAGCCGTCGCCGTAGCTCAGTTGGTAAGAGCACCGGACGCGATATTCGGAAGTCGTGGGTTCGGATCCCACCGGCGGCATGGTTGTTTTTTCTGCTGCTTTATAATTAACTTTCTTTAAGCAACAGATTAATCGAAATCACTAAAAAATTAAAGAAAACAATAGAAACATTCCCCTGTGCACCATGGTTTCGGTCGACTGTTGGCTTCCTTCATATGTTTGTCAAACGAGGCCCTCATTATACGTTCAATATAGCCTATCATATGGTGTCTTCGCTGTAAGGGGTAAGGGCCAACTTCTTTATCGGTAATCCATCAACTTCCTTATAAAAGGCGGCATCTCATATTTCATATTCATGCCTGAAGGATGCATTGAATCGCCAAAAACTGCATAAGTGACACGTCCTGCATGACATGCAGCGAATTCGTGTGTGTTATCTTGACTGCCTTCAAATTTAAATTGGGACTTGTTATTGCTTTTTGGTATGAGAACATTCACAAAGTTCAAGAAATCGATATATAGGGCTTTATCTCGTGCTGCTTTCGCCAGCTCTGCTCTAGGAGGAATGGGAGTAAAGGAAGAAATAGATAGTGACGAGGAAAGGTACGCCTTGCTTAGAGATGACAAGAAATACCGCCTTATAAAAAGTAATGTCAGAACCGTGGCGTGTTTAAACAAAGAAAAAAATAAAGGCAAAGAGGAAGCCTGCGAAGCTTGCATGGCTCAGAGTAGGTGTTAAGCTACGATGGAAGAAAGAGCAGGTGTCTTCAGAATCCGGCTGTCTGAAGACCGGCCCTCAGTTCAACATAAGCAGAATGTCAACGGGTTCAGCAAAGGACAGCGTACCAGTGACAGCGCTACGCACATTGGGGCTTGAAATTGGCCTTCAGTAATGGTATATGCCAGGAGGTATCGACATGTCATTAGTTCATCTCTCTCCCGCAATGCGCTTCTATGACATTCAGGATTCAAAACTCTCGCATCACCGCAGCTGTCTAAGGAAGTGCGTGCCTTCGGGCTGACACTGAAACCGGAGCTCTAAATGAAATCTGCCCTAAAATCACATTTCAACAGTCGACCGCGGCGGCTGCGTTTTTATGGAGGAAACACGCTAAGGCGCCCGTGTGCTGTGCGATGTCAGTGCACGTTAAAGATCCCCAGGTGGTCGAAATTATTCCGGAGCCCTCCACTACGGCACCTCTTTCTTCCTTTCTTCTTTCACTCCCTCCTTTATCCCTTCCCTTACGGCGCGGTTCAGGTGTCCGCCGATACATGAGACAGATACTGCGCCATTTCCTTTCCCCAAAAAACCAATTATTATTATTATTATTATTATTATTATTATTATTATTATTATTAGTAGTAGTAGTAGTAGTAGTAGTAGTAGTAGTAGTAGTAGTAGTAGTAGTAGTAGTAGTAGTAGTAGTAGTAGTAGTAGTAGTAGTATTAACAGTTGTCCAAATGGAATCCGTCCTAATAATTGTCCCAATGGAGCCTCACATGGACGCAGCACCGATCAAGCCGGCCCTTTCAAAAACTTCAATACAAAGTTCATAAATTGTCAATAGTGTGTCTATGAACTTTCTCCTGATTTTTAGAAGGGCGGGATCATCGGCAAACATGAAGAATTCCTGAACTTATATAGTTTTTTTTTCTGTTTCGGCATAAAAGGCGTGATCCATGTTTAGTTAAACAAGGACCGCCTGTAAAGAACACAAGACATTGGTAGTTTAGCAGGTTTCCAAGGATTGCAATGATATTGCAGGTAAGTTATTGTCCTTAACGCTGGTTTTGCGGCCAAAATGTGAGTTCGTATCTTCCTCATGTTACTTTCGCACCGACGTCATGTGCTGATGTCTAACGAGTGCTGCTATGTGCTAGTCCCGTTCAAAGCCATTTGCCCGTCCTGTCTCTACGACCGGCATACAAAATTCATAACATAAAAGAGCTGAACAGATCTGTTGGAGAGCTCACAGCCATTTTGTTCGTGAACACATTTCTTAGGAATGCGTTCGCTTGAAAGAGACGCCAATGAGCTCCATGCCTGTCCAGTAAAACTGAGATATAAAGGCGCTCATTACAACAGCTCAAAGGGGATTTTTTTTTTTTCATAGTGCAAATCAGGATACCAAGCGTTAGCAGCAGCGTTCTCCAGTTATACCCCACAAATTCTCAGTGTGCAAGAGCTCATATCCATTTTCGCAAATAATAAACAAGCCAAGGTGATAATTCGGCATAAAAACAAACCTGTTCACCTTCCGCAGATATCTTCTAAATGACCGCTGACCTCACTGAACCCATAGTTACGTTTGCAGTTCAAGGTGCAAGAAAATAGCCACAGCTGTGAGATCACTCGATCGCCGAGAGACTAAAAGAACTATTTAATGCAGCAGCAGATAATTTTTTCCAGCGAGTCGAAACCGCGCACATGCGTACGGGTAGGATTTTGACGGAAGCAAGTTGAGAAGATAAAATTTAAAAAATTATAAAATAAATTGTGGGCATTCATATTCCTGTACAAGTCTCAAGTTCTGGTGTAAATATTCTTAATAGCTTGTGAAGAAAGTCAGTATCTTGGAGATGGCAAACAAATAGTTTAATGCACGGCGCTGTTGTGAAGGACAGCGTAATGGGTATATAACGTGAACATCTTTGACGGGAGTCCGTCTGGTTGGGCTCATATACACAGAGGAGACTTTGGCACCAACAAAAGATTTTTTATGAAATCCCAGCGTTTCAGGACCAGCTCGGTACATTTTCAGTGGCATTTGTGTAAGTAGCTCCAAAGTACAGCTTTCTCGGGCAAAAATTTGGAAAATCGGAAAATTGCAAGACACTTATGGAAATATTGAAGGTAATGGTTCGTTGTTCTGATGTGTATCAAAATATTTCTTTTCAAGACTTTCCAGCGATCGCATCGAGCAGTTAAGACTGCCTTAGAAAACGATAGCAAAAGCGTGAATATAAAAAAAAATACAAGACTGCCATCGGGTGCTCTGCGGATATATTGATTCTTCTAGTGAAATCTTGCATTATATGAAAAAAAAAAATTGCGTTCATAAATAGTTTCCCGCTCAAAAATGCTTTTGTCCAGAATTGCTTGGTATGTTATTCCCGCTTCTGCATAAGCTGAAAATTGCAAAAGAATGGGATTCACAGTTTCAAATGGTCCACATCTGTGAGAGTGCTGATACAAGGCCTGCCCCATGCGATGTCGGTGATGTCGATAGATGCTCCTAAATTTGGCGTTAAGATGGAGTCGTACCGTCTATTCTGTGATTGCATAGATATTAATGAAAAAAAAAACGATAAGCGATGTACATGCTCGACTGAAAATTTAAGAAACTGAGACATCGAGGTCAACTATGTAAAAGTCCTGATTAATAATAATGGTAATAATAATTATAATGAAGATAATTCAATCATCATCTAGACATCATCTAAAGAAAAGTCAGAATTGCCGGGCGCTGCTTATTCAGAGTGTTTACACTGCATAACGGTTAGTGATATGCAAGGGCCAAAGTGAACCTGAACATGGAAGGAACAGCCGCAGTGGAAAACAGCGTCATAACCACGCGACGTGCCTCGTTTCTGCTCCAGAACCTCGCTATCCTGTTCCGATTCTCAAGGCTCAGTTTAGCACCGGCCCGCGTCCTCGATATCCGCCGTTTCCGGGAGAGCATATATGCTGATATTACTAAAGGCACGTCGGCATGGTTCCCACAGCGGAGGGTCGTCCTGCAAAAAAAAGCCTTCAGAGGCAGGCAGGCGAACCAACGAATCGGCTTCCTCTTTACCTATCCGTATAAATTTTCTTTCCCAGATATTATCTTCTCGCCCTGCTCATTCCTCCCTATCCCCCTTCCTCTCGAACAATATGCGCTAGCGGCCCCTCGCAAAGTGGGCCCCACGCGGCGAGAATCGTTCGATAGCCGATTTTTACGACCTGTGCGCAGCCCACGAAGCGGCAGCGGCCACGAGAGAGCCGTTGTCCGCCAGGCAGCACCGCGTCCTCAAAAAAGTGGAAGCATTTTTCAACTCGAGTAGCGAGGGGCGGCTTTCACTCCCTTCTATTCCCCCTCCCCTCTCCTCCTCTGGCTGTCGCTTCAACTCCGGCGGCAGGCCAGGCAAGGGAGGCGAGTAGCCAGGAAGGCACGCGGCGGCCTCTGCTCGTTAATCATTCGCCGCGCATAAGCCGAGCTCTCCTCGCGTGCCACTGTCCGGTCCAGAAGTGCGGCAGCGCTTCCGTGCGCCGATATCAAGCGACAGCCGGCGAACCAGCCAGCGAGGCGACGGCCACTGTCGCCGTCATCGAAGACGGCGGCGGCGAGGACGCTGTTTCGAGAACACCGCGAGCCCCAGCGCGTCCCGCTTCAAGGTCGACTATCGCGGACCAAGTGAGGGAGAGGGGTGCTGCTGATGGAGCGACGGCGTTGCGACGACGTTAGAGGGCGCTCGCTCTATAACGCTAACGAAGAACCCATTTCCCACACGTCGAACGCCGCCACCTTGTTCGCTCTCCTCCTCTCCTGCCTGCTTGAGCGCGACTTACCACTTCCTCCGCGAGCCTTTCTCTCTGACTGCCTGCCTCGCTGAAAAGTTTCACTGCGTTAATGACCGACGCCCCGTGCTTGAAAAGAGATCGCGTTTCTCACGAAAGACACCCGCGCACCGCCGCTGCAGGTCTGTTGTTGCGCCTCGCCAAGGCGCCCCAGGGCGGAGACGAAGGGGCCGAGCGTACTTACACAGCACGGACCCGTCGGCGCCGGCAGCTTTATGGTCTATAGTATGGTCCGCGCGGGTACTGGATAGGCGACCTGCCCTATTCGATAGGCAGTCCATTAAGCGCAGACACCTAATTAAATATGCGCACCTCCCCCTCTTCCCCCTCCCTGTCTTCCGGCCTCCCTCCCCGTAACCTCCTTTCAACCCCGCCGTTACTCCCAGAAAGGCGCAGTCAAGGCATAGGCGTGGTCAACGCTTGAAGCCTTACGTGCGTATGTTAGCGTGCCTCCTCTCCCTTTTTTCGCTTCCCGCTTCTTTGCTTTGTTCAAGTGCTGTACGCACTTCGACACAGAAGCTCCTCTGTATCGAAAAACTCGCCGGCGGCCGTTGTGCCGGGCCTAATGATGTCTGCGGCAGCGGCGGACGTCGTCGTGTAGCAGCCGCCGTGCGCTAAGCTCAGGAAAATAGAAAGAAGAAGAAATGAAGAGAGAAGGAGGGGTAACGAGCTGTCCCGATCCAAGATCGGGCCGTCCCGATCAATGCTACCCGCGAGGGGCACGCACCGTGTATGGCACGAATGCTGCCGATCGCCGCCCCACGTTCTAGCTTGCGTACGCGCGCGCAGCATGCATGTGCAACGCCGGGAGCCAGGCAAGGTGCATGCGCGGCAGGCAGCGAGCGTGAGTTATGAACGCTGAGAACGCCGCCCTGCAGTGACGTCACGGGCTGGGAACGCCGCCCGGTGTGTATGGAGGCGAAGCCGGCCCGTCCGGCCCCCGCCCCAGGCCACTGGCTTTATAAAAGACGCAGTAAGTACACGCGTGTTATACGATACACAGAAACAGAAAACGTGGGAAGGTGATGCGGCGATCTGCGAGCCGATACAGACGCGTACGCCAAGTGGGAAGCTGTGCTGAATTTACGGTGGCTGTTGCTTTTCTGTGTGCTGTTGTAGGCGCCGAGAGGACGGACGCTGGCGCGCTCAAGAATTTTGAGCGCGATTAATCTGAAGAGAAGCATTTCTTCGGCGCTCGGCCCCTAAGCGGCCCGCGCTTGAATTTCTTATCAGTCTCAGATCGCCGCCTACTCTCTTCGCGCAAACATAGGCTTCAAGGCGAGCAAGAGTTATGTGTTGATTGAGATGCCGCAATATGTAACGTACAATGCGTCTAGGGAGTACTTGAGCGATAGTGTGTGCGCGGCGTCTAAGGAGACGTTATCTGCGCAGTGCCTGCGTTTATCAAGAACAGTTTGGTGTACAGCGCGACTGTTGCAGTACGTAGTACGTACTCTTGTTTTCATCGAGTGTGAAAATGTATCGCTGGGGTCTGCGTATCGCGCAGATAATTGAACCGGGAAGAGCACTGAAGATAAGGTTAATGAGGGGATATACTAGTGCAGAAAACAGAGTTTCGAGAAAATTTAACGGTTGGTAACAGGCACTTTATGGTCACGTGGCCCGATAGCACTGCAACGACGCTTATCTGCAATCTTGACAAAAAAGTCGGTTGAGCAAATTTTTCCCACAGTTATGCAGGTTAGTTCACATTTAATTCACATCATGCCGAGATTTGTCTTCCTCGGCATGGGTGTCCGATATGTAAACACGAGGACATTGAAGCCGACATTCATCACTTACTGTGTGACTGCCCAGCTCTCAAGCCTACAAGGATCTGGCACCTGAAGGTAGCGGGTCTTTCACCAAGCAACCCTGCTTCATACATTGCCTGGACGCAGCGACCGTACCATCGTTCTCTTCTGGACTTCATCAAATCAGCTAGCCTTTTTCCATTCATTGAATCACTACTAAATATTTCATCACACCTTCACCCATCATTGATGCCCTGGGGCAATAAATTTCGCTTTAAAAAAATTCACATCATGGGGATATTCAGCTGCAATGCATTATTAATTTCTGAGCAAAAGATGAAAAACACTAAATTCACAAAAGTTATATTCACTTGTAATTGAACAGTGCATTAAACAGTGTGCTTGTCAGCACGTGCACCCAACGGCAGGTAACAAGCGAGACTTTTTTGTTCATAAGGAGCCTTATTGCGTTGGTTTGTTCCGTAGAGCCAGAAAGCAGCGATTCATCTAGACACTTAGCACACAGGCCCACTAGCTCTTTGGTGTTTAGTAAAATCTTTATTGGCAATTTTCACGAAATCGACGCCACGCTGCGGCGGCGGCGCGAACTATTCTATAAGAAGGATCAGCAGCGCGCGGAAGCCTTTGTTTGCTCCTTTGCGGGTGCTTCGTCGGCACTCTCAGGCGTTGTTGCCATAATTTTCCTATAAAGATAATGATGCTTTTCACGGCATGGACCCCACACACTACGGCCGCACCGCGATTCCGTCTACTGGGAACTCGACCGAATGATTCGCGCTGCGCGTGCTGCTGGTCCTGACTAGCAAGCACTTTCGGACGTCGTCCCAGGAAAGTCGTGGCAAAAAAGAATGCTCGACAGCCCTGCTGCGCGCCTCTTTGTATGTAAACGAGATGGAAAATCCTGGAGGTATAATTCCATTGCTTATAGCCACTGCTAGCTAGCAGCCCTGAGAAAATGCATCTATGGGTACAGAAAGTGCGAAATGGCAGCCAGTCACGGCGTCGATGGCCGTGTTTTCACGGCATTTTCAGACGACTTGTTTCTTCAGGGAAAGGACTCGGCGCCATTAATGCTTTCTTTGTTTTAATTGAAAGACTTGGGTGATAATCGTGGCTGATCGTTGTAACTGCTGCCGCTATGCAACTGTAATGCGCGCGAAATTATACCGCGTCGTAGCCCAAGCTGCAATTAAAGCGCCGGCATTTTATTTTTTCCCCTCTGCGTGTTATATTTTCGTATTGTTGTTTTGTCCATTCTGAACACTCGTGTTTCATGGTCTGCAAAATAAAGCATCAAATCGAAAAGACCCGCGCTACCCGCGCCGTCCGCGCCTCCGAGGGCGCGCCCCGGTTCGATGGTATCGAGTTCACGATGCGACGTACAGATGCGAGCAGGCTTGTATCGGAGCACTTGAGCGGTCCTCTGAACGTAGTGAAATTTTACAGCAATTTCTGCGTGTCACGGCCAGTGCTCACGCTGTGAAGCTAAGCTGCACAGAAATAAAAGCAACGTACGCACACATTTCCCTTAACACAGCACTTGAGCGCTGTGGTTTTTGCCGCAGCACACTGCTCCAACGCTGTAAACAAGTATCATCACGAATGTACACACAAGGACATTGTTTGCTCTACTGAAGTGCTGGCCACACGCAAATGCGACTGGGGTTCAACTTCCTATATTGATATCCAAGCACACGAGCCCTCGAAAGCGAGACCATAGCGATCCAGTTTAGCCTTCAGCGTTATGCAATGATTGCGCAAAGCCCTGCTTACCGTAGCAATGCGACAGTAAACGCGAGACGTGCTTGCACGTTTCCGCCTTTCCCGCCGGGTAAGAACGCTCGGCGTTGGAGATCTTGACATCGCTGAAAACGTCCTGTAGGCAGGCGACGATAGGGTGCGGTTCAGCTTGCACGGCGGTCGTTTGTAGACACAGGTCGACGATCTGCAGTTTGTCATCGGTTTTGTGTATTACACCATTTACACAAAGTGTTTAGGTAAACTAGGCGCTCACCTGCAATGAAAAAGCTGTCTGAATCGTGCAACCAAGGAAACTTGTTAATGCGCCCAGTCTAATGAAAGGCGGAGTCCTCTTTACGGTTGCAATATTGCCTCCACGAAAGTCACCGATACCTTCGCTTCATAAAAACTGTTCCTGTAGTTTTAATGAGCCGCTAACCTCAATGTGTCTTCAATCTACAGAGAAGAAACCTCACACTGTGACATCTGAGCACTTAGACCAGTATTAACATAAAGCACCGGGATAATCGCGCTTCAACAAATCACGACATTGCACTGCTTGCAATAAGAACACGGAATACACACATTCGGTTCAAGAAGGAGCTCCAACGTAGGAAGTTCTTCTAAGCTGTGTACAAAGACCACAATATGTATCTAAACGACATTGGCTTGTCGACCATGCACTCGTGAGGAGTAATTACCCCTCTCAACTATCAATATCCCGTAAGATACGCATAGGCAGGCGTTGTTTGGGACTGCATACTCAGGCACAACTGCTAGCGACCACTGACTCAGGCAAGCCAAAGGCGGCGACAGCGGCAGTGCCAGCTAATTGCCAAGTTCCCGCCAAGCTCCACACAGCCCACAGCGGTGGAAAACAGTCTCTGCCTGCTCGACGGCCGCGCGCAGGTAATCACGATGGATGGGCCATGCTCGGAGGGCCAAGCGCCGTGTTCTCGCTCGCGGACGCACCGCGCACCGTACGCTTCCCAGGAAGCGTAAAAGGGCCGGAACAAGATCTACGCTGCAAACGTGGAATGAGGAATTAAAACCCGTTGCACGCCGCGCGCACCGCCGACGGTGAGGACAGGACCGTGACCGGACCACGCGGTGGCCCCCACAGCGAGGAGTCTGCCAGCAACAGCAAACGTTTGCCGCACGGCGCAGGGAAAGCACGCGCGACGCGATTTATTTGCGCCGGGTCGAAAGCGAAGGCATTAGTATTCGTTAGCGAGGCAGTGAGCACCGCTGCTATGGCGCCCGCTAACGAGCGTGAGCCGACGGCGAGGTATGCGTTTATAGCTGCCAGCCCGGAAACCTACGAGCCGCTGACTAGCGCTCGGATTGTCGTGCGCAGTGCTTTATAGCGACCCAGAGGGCGCTGCGGGGAGTGTTTCTCCGCATTTTGCAGTTGCGTTTGGCACGCGGTGGCAGGCGCACGCCATTCGAAGGGGGTCGTTACTATCTCGCTTTGAGATTTCACTCCAGGTCGAGCAGTGCTGACGTTGTTGCACCGGGAAGAGTTCGTATAGTTCGCAAATAGGATTAGTACACTAAAGTGAGGCAGTATACAACTGCGTGAAGCTGAGGAAAGTAGGGCGTTAGCGTGGGTGGGCTTTCAAGACTTTCAGATGAATGCAAGACGGGACGGTAGGTTCACCTTAATAGAGAGTTATAGCATATCGTTACCGTGTTTACGTTACCGTTTACCGGGCCCGGCAAGCGACGTCTGCGCATGCGCCGCCACTTACCGGTCCGCAAACACTTTACGGAATCCCTTTTAGCGTTGCGGAGAGTTAGCGTTCGCTTGTAAACAAACATGGCGGCGCCCTGCACGGCCGCTTCGGACCAAATACAGCACCGCCGCCGCGTTCTTCGGCGCCATTGCTCGCTATACATGAAGGCATTCGCTTTTAATTTGCAAACTCTCACTAGTACGTTGAGGTTTGAGTAACAACTAGGCCATGTTTTTGAGATTATTTGCCGATTTTTGAGCAGTTAAGCCTGACTATATGTCGTGTACATAGCCAAATAGCAACGACTACACTGCAGCTCTTCAGTTTCGTGCCCGATTTAACATTTTTCTATATTTTCATGATTTTTTCCTCGAAAAAAAAAACTAGTAATTCTCTTGGTATATTCATCAGTAATTGCAGAAAATAAAAAGTTTCTCCGGCCCGGTGTTGGCGCGCTTTAACTTAGTGCCACTAGATGGCGCCACAGTGTTCACATCCAAACACATAAGGAAGCGACGTTGCGGCACGGCGAACAGGTGTCGTAGTTGTGCTTTTTTTTTTTTACAGCGCTCGCAACGCAACGTGCGCTGTGTATGCAAGCTTACTGAGGTCTACGTAGTGAAATTGTCAACTGGCCAGGGCAGGCAAATGTGTCTAGCTTCACGCGTGCACATTTGAAAAGCCGCTGAGTCGGCTGTTAGCTGAAGTGCAGTCGGTACGTCTTTATATGCAGAAAAAAAAAAGATTATTAAAGTGTAGCATTTCACTTCATAGAAATGATTGCAATGCATCCGTTTTTTATAATTAAAAGCTGGGCATCTGCCATCATCATCACTCGTTCTAGCCCTACGGTAACTTGTTACGGGAGAGATGGTACGCCAAACACGTCTTCTGGCGTGCGCCGCGCTAACAGGAAAATCCGGCGTCCGGTAACACGGTAAACGGTAACGTAAACACGGTAACGATCTGCTATAACTCTCTAATGGTGGTGTTCTGTGTTACGTAAACGCTAACAGTATCTCTATGAAAACTACCTGCGCGCTAAAGGAAAACTTGAAAGCGCCAAGAAGAATATGGCAGACCGAGGAGGTACGAGATGTGCCGAATAAGTTTTTTTTTATTATTATTAATGAATATATTTGAACAATGCGACAGTCAAATGGAGGATTAGAATGCCCTCTTTGCCATGAGCACACCACTTTTCGGTAGTCTTTAACAGCGTCAGTGGCAACGCCGTCAGACTCCTGGCTGCTGCCCAGTATGAGTCAACGCCCGGGTATAGGGGACACAACCTGGGCCAGAGGGAGCTGCGGACGCCAGCTCCCTCTCCGAGCGACTCCTCCTAGATGATCGCGCAGGACGACGAGCTTCGCCACTGACTTGTGTGTGTCTGCGTCTCCCGCAAAAACTAGTTTCGCGCGCGCGCGCTTTCTGGCTCGCGCTTCGGCTTTCGAGAGGGAGCAGCTCGTGTGCGCGGCGTCAAGCAAATGAAAAGGGCGCTGTTTTCGTCACGCCTAGTTTTGTGTCCAGAGTGCATAACCACGTGGCGCACGAAGTGAACACTGAAATTAAAGCCTACCTTCGAACGAAACTGCGGCACGAATGCGTTTCACGTTTTTTTTTTCTTGTGTCTTCAAATTGTGCTAGCTCACCTCGATCTGCTTGCTTCCGCCGTGCGCGCTGGTGACGCGTTTCTGCTACCTTTTTCTTTTCCCTTTCCGCGGTGTTTCAATGGCTTTGGCGCTAGGCTGCTCACCCCAGTGTCACAGGTCGAATCGCGCCGCGTTTAGATTTGTGCGAAATACGAAAGCGCATTTCGCGATGTCGGTGCGCATTAATGAATCCCATTCTGTTGAGCTTTGAGAGTTTTAGCAAGGGCGTGCGGCTGATACGACCAATATGGTAACGCATTGCCGTTCCTACCGGTGTGGCGCTTGCCTAGCCGCTTCTGCCGTATGGTCGTATTTACAGCAGATGGCGTATTTACCATACAGATATCTAAAAATACTATCTGTTAATCCGGAGCCCTTCAAAAACCGCTTTGCACACAATCTACGTACAGCCTTAGGACGTTAAGCTCACAAACCACTGGCATGACTCAGTTCTGATGCGCATCGACGGGGCACGTAACACAATTGCGCGGCCGCCCGAGGTCTACAGTCCGTGGTCTGTAATCTGCAGAGCCACACTGCTACCGCGTGTGTGAGCGACAGAGACACAAGGTTAGTTCACATGTGGAATGGTGTCTGTCATCTTCGCCTTCGCAGTTGTGTGCGCTGCAAGTTTACATGGTGTCGGCCGAGTAAGTGCACATATATTAAGGGCCCGCCAGCGCTCTCTCCTGTTGCCGCAGGTGATGGATCACTAGCACTATTTTTACCCAATACCGCAGCGCCCGATACTGCACCGGTACTTCGCATTGAACGATTCCTGCCACCTGGGTAATTTCTGTTGACAGAACTCACGGCAGTAAGCAAATGCGTAATTTCAGGGAAGCCCACAATCAAGCAATACGCTTCCCCGCCTTTAAGCAACCACGGTGCCGCGTGCCACTTCGATCACCGCGTAAAAACTGCCCACCGATGGACATAAATGGCGCACTGTGCAGTCGTCAGGCTGTGCTCGCATCCGCCGCGCCCGCGAGGAGACGGGCGCGAGCAGCACGCGGAGAGAGAAAGCGCGCGCAGCACGCGAACACGGCCAGTCATAGCGCTGCGGCGCCGTCGTGCCCGATCGACGCTTCAGAATTCCGCCGCTACGGGAGGAGCACGGCGCTGTCGTCGCGCGGCAAACTTTAGGTTGGAGCCCCTATATTTTATTTTATTTTTTATTTATTTAATTATTTAAGACCACAATATACATTGTGACAGGGTGCCCATAGTAAAAGCGGCCTCTTGACCGCTTGACTTGGCCATGGACACCCAGCTGCGAACTTTGGCGACCAAAACAGTGGTACACTTTCAAATTACAATACAATACAATTACAATATAATATTGCAAATCATCGCGACAGGTACTTCCCGTAAGGAAAACAAAATGACAAACAAACCAATGAATAGTACAATACAGTCAATTTGTTTCACAAATTCAATGCAGTGTCTGTAAATAAAAAAAAATATTCCAAAAGCTTTCTGTGTGAGGTGGTTTTTAGGTCAATGTTACTGAGACGAAGAGCATTTAGTAGACGCGGTAATATGTTTTCAAGTGTTTGGCAGCCATATGTTTGCATACTGCTTGCAGACTCTTGTTAAAGTTTTGGTCAGGGGTAGTTTCTGCCGTAAAGTGGCGGTGGCATCTTAACCAGCTTATAGCTGTAAAACGGCGTGATATACCTAAGCATACTCGCACGAGCTGTTATTCCGTCTGCAATAGCAAGCCTTCCGGCTTAACTGTGCACCGTGTGGAGTTTCTACTCCACATGAGGTTCGTAATAGTCAACATAATATAGACAACTACTGACACTTATTACTTACGTGACTAGTTAGGGAGAAGGCACAGGAAGTGCCTCATTGTCACTTCGTTGCTTCACAGAATTAAACTGCATTTACCCTGCAGGGGGCGTAGTCAGGCTGATGACGATGATGATTATGATGTTTGCCGACGAACGCTGCGAAGATTGGCGCATCGTAAGAGAAAACAAATCTGCCAGCCGATTTCCTTTCAGCTAGCCGTTGCAGAACAATTAACACTGCCAACAAATAAATCGCGCTGCCTTCGAGAAAGGAGAACATGGCGCAAGTGGGCCAGAAGAACGAGAGGAAAACCAGCGCCGCGAGTGTGTTTGGCAAACAGCACCTCAGCCCCCGAGGCACGCGCTGGGCCTGCAGTAGAGGCGCGCGCTCCAGACACCCAAGCACCACAGCGAGCAGTCTTCTTCCCTCCTCTCCCTGCGCTTCTCTTTCTTGTCTCTTCTCTCTTTTTTCCCCCTTCCTTCTCGTCTCTTCTCCGTTTCATCTGTGCGCCAAGCGTACATAACACATTCCAACGCCTTTACAAGTCGGCCCGACCGCCGACTCGCCGTCGCCTGACACATGTGCGACTCGGTTTACCCTCGGCCAAGTGAAGCCGCCGCTTTAGACCAAAGGCAACACCGCTGGCGCGCACGAACGCACGCACGCACGCACACACGCACGGGCGCAGAGAACGTTCGATACACGCCGGAGCCGTAGAAGCAACAAACCGACCACCGCCGCGCTCGAAGCAGACAAGAGAACGAACGAAGAGTGGAGAGCGAATGATCCACAGCAAGAAAACAAAGAAAGGAAAAGAAAAAGGGCCGCTCTTGGAAGAGCCGTAAAACCGCGAAAGTCAGCCAGACCCAGACAGGCACGGACGGGGAAAGTAAAATCGAAATAAGAATAAATAAAGCCGTAAATTTTCCGCAGCTTGATGCGCGCTGGCGGTGGCGGGCGCGCATTGCAGATATGGGAGAGCATGCGGCGAAGTCGTGGGGTGTGAAAGCAGCCGTTTCCGCTTTGGTGCGACGGAGCGCGCGGAAAGTTTGATCTCAATAGTGACGGACTACAGCTTGTTCCGCGCGCACAACGCAGGCCTCCGGCGCCGCCAGGGGCGCCATATGCGTAAACACTCACCGCTGCTCCATTTGGCACTGGTGACGAGCGTATATATCTGGCAGACGCCAGCCTTCAAATGGCTTCGGACACTTACACGCCGCCTCTAGGCGAAGTTAAGTGCAATACTGCAGAAAGCTGGCTCAGTTCACAGAGCTAGCTCAGTAAAGCAAGTTGTACACAAGAGACAATCGGTCGCTCTTCGTGTTTGCCTTGGCAATCACTCAGCCTTTAAGTGCAGCAAATTTAGGCAATCTGCGAATACGTTGCGGTATTGCATTTGCAGATTTCCCAAAATGCATTCGATACAGCTTGCCAATTCGGAACCGCATCCACCCATCCTTGCTACGCATGTTCCCAGGGCAGCATCGGCAATGCTGCACGCAACTGTTCCGACGGAAAGGCTTCGCTGTTTATAGTGGGAGGCTCAGGAGAAGGAATTTACGCGAATTTTATCTCCCGCCACCCAAAGCGGAACGGGAAAGTCGGGTGGGATGATCGTTTCCCGGATGCGCGCTTTACTGTTCTTTTCTTTTTTCGTCTGGTAGCTTTCGCTTTCACCCAAACTGTAAGCGGGCCGTAAATCACTTCCGTTAGTGGCCGTTATAATGCCTCCGCGGACCTGTCAATGTGAAGCGGTGACTACCCTATCGGTTAAAGGCCTGTTTATATATACACTTATACAATTGAATTGCCCATTTAGTATGCGATGCAAAAGTTCCCGGGCGTCACTCGGGGCTGTTTTTTTTTTTAATAAACAAGAGGTGTGCGACAAACAAACTGAATGCTATAGGACGCGGTGAGGAGAGCAGGGCGCGCGCTTCACCTCCGCGTCTTTGTATTCGGTTCGAGTTACGTGTGTCTTTATTAAAAAAAATGCAGCATCTATCCCAGCTTCATGTATTTCCTTGAGAGCTTCATTAGGAGACGCCACGCAGTTACATACAAACGCAAGACAAAAGCAAGAATCTCCCACGAATGATGCGAACACTGCTTAAATTGGTCCAGAGAGTGAGGGCTTTAATTAAAAGCAGAGAATTTAGCCGGCGTTTAAAAATTGCTGGCCTGCTATTCTGCATGGCAAAGGGAATTTGGGAGATAAAGATGGAAGGAGAGCGGTACGAAAAAGCTAAAATGAAAGAAATGCGCACAAAATGCGGCCATTAAATGCGTACTAAGGTGCACCGGCGAGTAATGATGTAACATATGAAATGATGAGGTGCACAGTCCGACAAATGGGCTAACAAAGTGAAGAATGCATGAGGGTAACATGCAAAGTGAAATTAGAGCTTGTCAAGATGTCCAATCTCATTTAAATATGCGAACAAAAAGGTAATTGCATGTCTCTGTTGCCTAAGGCAGGCCAAGGGACCTGAAACACTGTCCATTGTTAGAGGCACTGGGGAGAGCTTCTCCATTCAATGCTCACACGCACGCTCGTCAGCATATGGAGGGCACTCAAGCTGGATGTGTGCCACAGATTCGATCGAGCCGCAGTTGTCACAAAGCGGACTGTTCATTTGACCGAAACGGTATCGCAAGCCATTTGCAAATGCAGCGTTCAGGCGAAGTCGGTGATAAAGAGTTTCCAGGTGGCGAGGAATTCCGGGTGGGAGTCTCGATCTGAGATGTGGGTCGATTGAGTAAAGAAACTGGTAGTGGTGTGTCGCCAAGCTCCAGAGCCGATACGTTTCTTCGGAAGCAAATCCCCGAGGTAGAGTAGATTTTTAATAAGCCAGTAAATACTCATTAGCTTGCTGCTGGGCCGTTCCACTGTCTGGAGAAACTCTGTTCAGCTGTACATTTGGCACTCCATAGACTATACCGAAGGTTTCTGAGTATGCGGTGTTGTGCCTTTATTCCACCATTAAGATAGAAAAAAGAAAACTTCATATACTCAAAGGGTAGTCAGGGGAACGCAGCCCCCCCCCCCCCCCCCCCCCAGCTCTATACCGGAAACAAAAACCGAGCTGTTGCCTACGTTAGAATGTAATGACAGTTCCTTCTCATAAAAAAAAAAGCAATAAGGTACCATTTGTTTTCCCTGCATCATAGAGCAGTCGCCACGCGCATTAGGACATCCCCGCGCGCTCCCCGCGTGTAGTCAGTCTCTCCTAGCAAAGCGCTTCAAAATTTAACGCAAGCCGTGGCTTGAACGCCCGTAATCTTAATGTGTATACGCATTTACCCGAGCCATGCACAGCGTCAGGGCAGTTTTCCGAGTCGCCCTGCCTGCCCGACTCGTTTAGATTAGGCAGGAAAAAAAAATGAAGCCAGTAAATGGAGCAGCTGAAAGTCCGAACGTGGTAGTACCATTCGTGTGTTGCGCAGGCTGGTCATGTCACCATAGCCATAAAACTCAGAGTAAACAACCGAGCACTATGCCGTGCGTATCGGTAAGAAGAAAGAAAGAAGAGATGCGGATGTGGAAGAAAGAACGCACAAACGGCAAAGCACCCGGAGACAGCGAAGTGTATACGAGTTGGCCGCCCGAGGGCGTTGCATCCAGCGCCGCATTGCCGGTATGTCTGTGTTTGCGCAGCGGCAGGCATTTTCTATGACTGCCGCCAACACATTAGCGTCGCCCGGGCGTGCCTGGGCAAACAGGCGAACCGATCATGTGGTAGGCTGCGCACTATGTGTTTTCTTTTTCTCCCTCTCCCTCCCTCCCTCCCTCCCTCCCTCCCTCTCTCTCTTTCTCTCCTTTTCTGCATGACCATAGAATTTTTCTCAGCTCTCATTTCCTTGCGGCTATTTTAGTATAAACAGTTCGTCGGACCTGCCTATGGGAGGCAGGTATTTTTTTTTTTCGAACCGCAATCTAAACCCCGCGATGGGATGCCAGCGATAGCAATTTCCGGAAGCAGCCCTCACAGAGCTCGCCAACACACACGTGGCAGAGTCAGAAGCAAAGGCTGACCCGTTGGCAAGGAATGTGAAGTGTGGAAGACGCGAATTTCGGGTAACAGTTTATAATAAACTACGGCAGGTCTCCAATCAAAGTTTTGGTTGGAGTCGTGTCCTAGTTTATAAGTTATCAAACCCTATACCAGACAGGAAATTCTGTCCTAATGTTTAGTTTTCAGGGAATAGTTTGTAATAGTTTGAAATATAGCACCAATGCATGTACGACACTGCAAGTGACAGATGATAGGCTTAGTAATAGGTGGGCTAGGACGTGCATGGAAGCAGAAAGCCGGAGAGAAAAGGCAAAGACGCCAGCACACCGCATGAGTAAGGAAAGCCAGGTGCCAACACAGTTCGGCCGCATGTCGGCGCCACCACATTGGCTAGCAGTGTGGTGATATTTGAATCGACACTTGTTCGAACCGGATACAGAAGGATGCATGTACGATAGGAAACGATTCCTAGTGTGCACCTTTCAGAAGTTTAGGTTTATCGTGGCTGCCTGTAAGGTGTCTGTCCGGGGAGGCGAAATGTCACAATAGGTTCCAGCCATGTACTACATCCGTTGTAAAAAGTATACATGCCACACAGTGGCGCTGTTTTGGGCCGAAAAGAGAGAAAATACTTTATAATTTCAACTCATCTCTGAGCTGCATTTTTGGTCTGTGCCGCGTTCGGAATAGCTTGATCCTCTTGGCGCCGGCCCAGATCACTGGGTTATGTAGGACGCCGGGAATATGTGCAGCCAGGAGAGGCCACAGAGTGGTTTGTGGTTCCGTAGACGCAGCGGTTCAGTTCCATCATGTGTAAAGGACGTGGGAAGGCGAGAGGGTATTGAGGAAGAAATAAGGTAGCAAAGTGGCTCTGGGGCGCACTTCCAGTACTTGTCTTGAAGCTCTGGAGATGTGAGGGCGATATATATATATATATATATATATATATATATATATATATATATATATATATATATATATATATATAATATATATATATATTACCTTCGACAGGTTTCTCGCTTTTTAGGCGCCCATTCGTGGATTCCGGGTCGTAGCTGTCATCGTCGGCGGCGTCGGGGTAGTCGGCCTAACACGACACCTGACAACCGTGGCAGGTAGTAACAGAGCGAAGCGCCACCTGTCGCGGTGAGAGGGGATGAATGGTGAACAGGAACTGTGGCTGCCTCGGGAAGATTCCCTGCCACCTTCCGGCGGTGGCAGGTGGCGTGTGAAGAGCTGTGCTCAAAGTTCGCATTACCGACTATCGTAATCGTCTGTCTTTTTTTTTTTTTTCTCAGAGCTGACGGCGCAAAATAAACCATACAGAGTGGCTTATAGAATGCACTTTGTGTCCCATACACTTTCTACTAAGGCTGTAGGGGCGGCCGGAACTGCGAACACGAGTATTTGAGTTGAGTTAATTAGGAGTTTAATGGCGCAAGGGCAGCTAGGGCCAAAGAGCGACAGAACAATGTTTTTTTTTTTAGTCTGTGTGATATTAAATGAAATGGGGGAGATCGTAAAACGTTGTGTATTAAAATACGGTAAAAGTCCAGTGTAAACGGCTGGAATAAATAAATAGCAGCACAGTAAGTGGGTGATATGCAGTGCATGATCTTGCACATTGTTGGTGCGTGTGTCACCGGCAACGAAACCCGTTGCCCAGCAAAAAGCCCTGTCCGAAAACCCACGTAACTGTGAGGCGCGCAGGCAGCCCAGGCGACAAAACTGCGTTGCTTGTTGGCGAACCAAGGTGGAGCCAAGTATATGCTTTGCCTTACGACTCTATGCTTATGAACAGGTGTGTCATTATGAATGAAAGGAAACATTTTAAAAATCAATCAATAAATAAAAGGGTAAAAGGAAAAAAAAAGAAATGCTTTCACTTTCAAAACACATAAGTGTAATCTTAAGTGCCCACGTAATCTTTTTAATGCCAAGAGCTAGATGTGTCACAGTACTCTTGGGCTCTTTCAGAGTGTCAGGTCCGTCAATTAAGTCGCGGTGCATAGTACACATTACAAGCTGTCAGTGTTGTCGAGTAAAATAATACGAAAGTTAAGCAATACGAAGAGGCTGTTTCGCATGGGCAACAACTGGAACGTGTTCGACTCAACTGCTTTCTAAAAACAAAAAAAAATTAACGAAGCAAACTCGGCCCTCAAAATTGAGTGAGACCAGTCGCTCAAAAAGAGAATGCGGAAATAAAGAACAAAGACTGATATGCGTAAAACTAAAACAGCAGAGAAAGATACAATGTCTGAACAGAGAGAGGAAACGCTGCCCTAATGACAGAGACCGTTTGTTTGACGAGGTAGGTAGAGACAAATAAAAGAAGGTTGAAAAATGAAAAAGGAAGTAAAGTGCAGCAAATGAACGAAAATTATTGCCTACATTTTCTCTGCGTTCTATAATGCACACAATCCTTTTTACTCGTCCGTGTGTTTTCCTGCGCTTGGGTTTTCAGCAAGCGTCAAAGAAAGAAAACGCTGTTTAAGAAATCCAAACCCCATCCATAACCTTGCATACGCGTCTACAGCAACATAAATAAGCGAACTGGCCTTCCTCGGCATTTAGTGAGTAAACCAAATGAAAAGTGCCTGGGACTTCACAACGAAGTTACTTTCTTATTCATACGCACTGACATATACCACACTGCGATGCAAACATGATCATTTTGAGCCCTGTGTGCAACCGCTTTTTGCTTTATTTTGGTTTGGTTTATGGGGTTTTAACGTCCCAAAGCGAATCAGGCTATGAGGGACGCCGTAGTGAAGGACTCCGGAAATTTCGACCACCTGGGGTTCCTTAACGTGCACTGACATCGCACAGTACACGGGCCTCTAGAATTTCGCCTCCATCGAAATTCGACCGCCGCGGCCGGGATCGAACCCGCGTCTTTCGGGCCAGCAGCCGAGCGCCGTAACCACTGAGTCACCGCGGCGGCCCGTTGCTTTATCTTAAATGACCTTGTTTGAAAGCCGGTCAGCCACAGTATCTGCGAACGTAAGGTACTCTGACATGCGCAAAATTCTGGGCAAATAACGCTCATGCACGGTCGTCACGATATATTCTAGAATTGACTCACTCCTAATGCATTGGCCTGGGGCAGTGACGATTTCTTTAGCACTCGAAAAAGCAAAAACAGCAGTGCTGTTTTGGCGCCCTTACCAGTTCGTCGACTGCTTTAGCATATAGAGATAATTTCAAAATATCTGTTACACCAATTCGTCGACCGCTTTATCATAGAGAGGTAGATTTCAAAATATCCGTCATCATTTAAAGATGGGGACATACGCTTTTCACCGTTACCCGGCTACACAATACGCGATGTAAAAGTGGCAGCAATGCCAAGGACAAAATTTCCTTCCTGATGTCATCGATAAGATTTCTCAGCGGTGTTACAGCCTCGCTAAGAATGCATTTTGGACGGATCGATGTCGCAGGAATCACTACGAAACGCCATCAAGCACGGCACAGCCATTGGTCCGGTGCAAATAACTTACAATGACGACGGCAAACAGAAGTCGGTCTTTATTGATAGTGCACCATGTTCTAATCACAAAGACACCACTCACACCGAAAACGGTGCTGTTATAGGCTAGAATAGTTCAAGAAGCGGAATACAGGTGTCGCCACCAGCTGGCGATTCGCCAAGGAAAGTATGTGCCTCGACATCGGATTTTTTTTTGTTGTTGGGGGGGGGGGGGGGGGGGGGATTGCTACTCGACACAGCCGTTCCTTTCAAAACGGTGTGAACCCATCCTTTTCGGTAAGGACGTCACGAGTTTTATTCGACTGGCGGGGAGACTGTTAAATCTAATATTCTCGTCCAAAAAATTCGCCTTTGGGTGCCGGAGCACCGTAAACGTAGCCAGAAAGCCAGATAATCAGTTTTCAGTGAGAACTAAAATTGGATAGAGTCCTTCTCAGTTTCCCTCCAAAACAGTCCCGAAAGGAGGAGATATTTGGTTTTGTGGAGACCGTACTGCACTGGATAAGCTTTTTTAAAGATATTGTATAATGGCGCGAGTCAATATTCTCCGGCTATACAAGAAGTATGTTGCAGCACATAGCATATTTGTACAGGTGAATGTCCAGCGTTCAGCTTCAACTGCGTTTTGTTCTCTTCGTCTAAGAATTTCCTGTAGCATATCTTATCCCGAGTAGCCATTTTTATCCCAATGTTATTTTCAATCACAAATCACTCTGTCCCTCAGGGTTGAGGGCAGGAATGCGTCCTGATACGATCCCAGAGTCTCACCCTCACTGTGAAAGCGAGGCGTGTGTAATGTTCGAACAAACGGTATCACGAACCCTTTGCAGCTGCCCCCGTTAATCATTTTAGTTGCACGAGCACGTCACTTTGCGGACAGTCTTGGAGGAATAAGACTTTCTTTAGAATGGCCCATATACGCCCTAGTCTTAACGTATGCTTTTAATACCGCTTCACTTTATATTCTCAGAGACTTGAGCTCGCCTTCTAATACTGCGGCTGACGCTCTTGGTCTTTAGCTGCCCTCGCGCCGCAGAAATTAAACATCATCATCATCATCATCATCATCATATTCATCATCTATTCTCCGGTTTGGGATTCATTCCAACAAAGGCTGCACCCGCGTTGTTGTTTGTCGGCAATGACTGCCAAGTCTCTCTCATCTTGAGGCACAATCTGCGTTCCTGAATCCATGGGCTCTTTCTTTCAGTCAGGAATAAAAGCCTCGTCAAGGCGTTCTTCTAGAACAGGGAAAGACATATCCCGGTCTAAGCTCGGCTGCTGACCCGGAAGAAGCGGGTTCGATCCCGGCCGCGGCGGTCGAATTTCGGTGGAGGCGAAATGCCCGTGTAAGTACTGTGCGATGTCAGCGCACGCTAAAGAAACCCAGGGGGTCGAAATTATCCGGAGCTTCCTAGCGTCCCTAAAGCTGAGTCGCTTTGGGGCGTAAACCCCATAAATCAAATCAAACCATGCTCACCTCTGTTTATATTCCTAGGTACGTGCACCAGAAGAAAGTTGCAATCCCCTCTTTTGGCAACCATCACCTGCGTGAGAAGGTCGAAAAAAAAAAAAAGACTACGGAATGGTGCCCAAAACACGGCAAAACATTTTGTCGTAACGACAAAAGTAGTAAGGACAGATTTTTCTGTAGCCGTTTACTGCAGTTCTGTAGCTAAATTTTATTGTTGCGACAAGTTCATGGCGAAAAAATAGTACAAAAATTTGTAGCGACGGCGCAAAATTTTCTGATGTTTTGTGATAGGGGGAAGTGATATATACAAGATGATGAAGCTGATTCTCCACGACTAGGAAATAAATATACAGCGGGGTCTAGGCTAATGCTTGTAGAAAATGCTTAGTTTCCCTACCCCCCCCCAAAAAAATATTCCTTTCTTGTTTGCTCACAAAGCCACGGCGTGTCGGCAGAGAGCCGTATGCGCGAGCAAGCGTGTCGTGTCGTGCTGAAAACACCGCAAAGTGAGCGCTTCGGGCGGTCAGTGACACTCAAGAATCCTATAAATTTTGGTTTGGACCTTCCCTGCGAGCAATGAAACCACAAAACAAAAGGCTGAAGGCGACACTGTGGGTAAGGGGTGAGGTGGAGTTACAACGGTGGAGGTCGGTTCGCGTGGGTCAGCTGGGGGCCGTTTTTAAGCGCGCGCAAGGTGTTAAGCTGAGAGACCACGGGGGAGATGACCGCGGCTCGCGAGCGATCGGGTGCTTCTCCGGCGGAAACTTATGGTTCTTCATCCCGAAGGCGCTGTTTGGGGGCCTCTCTCAGCAGATTCCTGGGCAATTCCTGCGCCCACCCGCAGCTCCGGCGACTGAGAAACGAGCGCGCGCAGGTGCGGGTCATGCCCACTCGAATAACTCTTGCCGAGCGCGCGCTTCTCCAATACTCGACGCAGACAACAGCATCTACAGCAGCAGGCCGAAAGACGGCAGCAGAATACGAGACAGAAATGCCTGAAGAAGTTACAAAAAGAAAGTAATAAAGGAAATAAAGCACGGCTATTGCTTCTTTCACCCCAGTTCTCGTGGGACGAGGGGGAGAAAGAGGACACGCAGAACCCCCCCCCCCCCCTCCCCTCCCTCCTGCAGCGGCGGAGGTGGTCTCGGGCGCTGCAGCAACGAGATTCTTCCCTGCCGAAGCCTTGAACCAGTAGTCAAGGCCACAGTAGACATTCGGCTCGCATTCTGACACAGCCATCTATTTTCGACCGGGATAGAGCCGCCACTGCTCCTACTCTCCCTGCCCCCTTCCCCCTCACACCATTTCTTTTTTTCATTTTGCTCCTCTCTTTTCCAATTTTTTTTTTCGCATCGCGTTTTATCCCCTATTCTTCGCAATCGTGCGTCCGCTTCTGTCTGATTCCTCAATACCCGCACAAGAGGCCGCATACGCTGTAAAAGAATGACGCAATTTTTTTTCGTCTTTGTCTCTCCGAGACGATTCTCCATTGCCGCAATTTTCGAAGAGGCAAAAAACGGCCTGTGGGGGGGGGGATGCGTAAAGCGAGACAGGGACCATGCAGACCAGATGCTCCGGGCTTGCAAAACGTGGTGGCGGGGCATGTGCGTTTGCCCGTTATATGCGACCATTGATCTCGACGTATATATTCTGCGATTGCGCAAAGCGCCAGCCCGACCGAGCGAAACTTGGAGGATCTGGAGGGAGCGGAGGCGGCGGTAGTTCGCGGGCTTCCCCGGCACCCCCGCCCCCGTCCTACGCTGCAAATGACCCCTCGACATGCGTCTGAGCGGCACGTCTCAACAGAACACGCTGGCCGGAGTAGCTCATGCGGAAACAAAAAGTTGTGCTTTTGGCACTTCACAGAGGAGCCACAAAGAAAATCGGGAAGTCCAGGCTCCTCGCGTTAATGAAAAGACCCAAATACATCACCTCGGGCACTTTTACCGTCCTTTGTGTCCTAAGAGTGTTCAGCATGCCAGTTCCAGGCGTGAAAGTTCATGTGACGAAAAGCGATAATAACAGGCTCGCGGCATAAGCGTTAAAGAATTTTTTCCTTATTATCCTGGCATCAAACACACCATATGTAACTCTAAACAAAAAAGACCCTCAGGTCAGCTTTGTGGCCTAATCTCTTGCATATATTTATTTCCCCTATCTAGTATTCGGCAAGCGGATTTAAAGAACAATGCATGGAACTTGTATCATGCCTGCTTTACGGTTTTTGTTTTTCGGTGCAAATTTTTTCAGTGTTCGATTTTTCGTCGGTCTCTGTCAGTCTGTCTTCCTGTCAGTCAGTCAGTCTGTCTGCCTGTCAGTCGGTCAGTCAGTCAGTGAGTCAGCCTGTCAGTCAGTCAGCCTGTCTGCCTGTCAGTCAATCAGCCAGCCTGTCTGCCTGTCAGTCAGTCAGCCATGCCTGTATGCCTGTCAAGTCAGTCTGCCTGTAGGCCTGTCAGTCAGCCAGCCTGTCTGCCAGTCAGTCAGCCCTTCTGCTCAGTCGCGTCAGTCTGCAGTCAGCTGTCAGTCAGTCAGTCAGTCAGTCAGTCAGTCAGTCAGTCAGTCAGTCAGTCAGTCAGTCAGTCAGTCAGTCAGTCTTCTCGGTCTCTGCTGGGTGAGGGAAGCTCAAGTCCACATGAAAACAAGCTAACACTGATTAAGCCATTGGGTTCACAGTGTGTGCCCTGCGGTTTAACGCACTCGGTTATATTAATAAACTTCACCGGATGTACTCTAGAGTGGTATACCCGGTGCTCTGGACAGAGCCAAAATTTCACTGTAAGACATATATTTTAAAGAAAGATAGAGATCTTCTTGCCGTGCTTCCGAGTTTGTCTTTCCTGATAAATTAAAAACACTCGCGATAGCATCGACGCACGCGTTGACTATTCTGGAGTGCGTAATAACCCTCCTCTGTAGCTTTGGTCATGTGATCCTTAATTACGTTGGTTTCACTGCAGCAGCTTCCGCCGCTAGTCAAGCAACGCCACCGAGCCAGCTCAAGGCAATAGCTTCTATGACCATGCATGCCATGTGAAACCTGCTCATGGGGAATTTCGGAATACCGCCAAAGACGATGTCGCTGGAAATATATAGACAGGTCACATTGAACGAAATCCATTCCTCTTGCAGGGAAATCACCTGGATGCTCACATATATCAGTCAGCGTTATGTGAGGATTCTCGCACCTGAAGGCGAGAAAAACAATACATTGAATTGTATTCTGCATGAAAGAGTTCTTTGCAATTTCAAATGCACTCCATTTGTACAACTGAGGTCACTGTGATGAATACACAGTCTGAAATTAGGAATGGTGACAAATTACGTGTCTACCAGGGGAGCCCCTTCTATATAAATCACCGCGGGAAATCACGCGCTCATTGTCATACTGCGTGCTGTCCGTATCATACAGTTCCCGCCGGAGAACACGCAGCAATTTGCGATGACATCCCTCAATGATTTCACAAATATGCATGAGGCAAATTTCATCGGCGCTTGTATATAAAGGAAAGCAGCAGGAAATAGGTATTTCAACAATTGTTTATTTTGTCGGGCTGCATAAACGCAAAATCATTACAAAATAAAAACGTATTTTCTGTATACGCAGAACACACAAGCGGCTAGCACCAGATAGGACCTTTTCTAGATCAATAAGAGAGGCTTTTGTCCTAGTACTACTGATGCAGCGGGCAGATGATAATGATGATGACGAAAATGACTGTACGCATCTGTTTAAGCGCTTCCGGTGCACAAATTCACAAATATTCTCATTAGGTTACCTATAATAAATATTGGACCTCCATTACCCTGCGCGCAATTTTTTTTTCGCATTTCTATCCAATCTAATAAGAGTAGGAGCAACCGGCGTACAGTCGCAGGTCCCATATTTCTTTTATTCATGCAAAAGAAAAAAATTTTGTCCCGCCAAAACACGCCATGCAAGAGCCGGGCGTGTAATTTGATCACATCAGCGGCAAAAATTGATGAAACTACTGCGGATTAGTACCGCTCATTTCAGTTGAAGAAAGTAGTGTCTGCAAGGTGGAGGGAGACTTGTGTTCTTTGGAAAGGCTTTCGACTTCTCCACCTGAAAATCTGACGTTGCGGTCACGTGGGAGGAGGCTAAGGGGCTTTTCCGAAATAACACCAGATAAGCAGACCGATAAATGCCGAGAGAGTGTAGTCGTATTCACCAAAAAATATTTCGACAATCTCTTCCGAAATGCAACGGGCTTTATGTTAGATACCCACAGGAGTTGTTGCTGGCCAGAGCTGGTTGTTTTTCATAAGGATGATAGAAGTTCTCTTGAAGGCATTACAACGCGTTTTCTCATGACACTGGCTTTATGTTAGATACCCACAGGAGTTGTTGCCGGCCAGAGCTGGTTGTTTTTCATAGAGATGATAGAAGTTCTCTCGAAGGCATTACAACACGTTTTCTCATGACATTGGCATTGCAGATTCTAATATACGTTACAAGACATCGCGAGCAAATTCGATAAATGACAGGCCACATGTTGTCAGCCTAACTATACCTCTCAGTGTTTGCAAAATTTCTTTCCTCTGCAGGTCTGGTTCGTTTCAGATACAATCCAAATTTCGCAGAGCTATAGCCGCTCCCGTGTCGGCGTCAGAAGAACAAGCATTGAAAAGCTTGTCTCATCACAAACCCAATATGCTGTTGCCACATTCAGTAGTTGCACTCAGACGAGTGCAAAAGTAGATCTCATCAAAAAATTTACAGAAATAAAATATTTTACTCCCGCGCTGGAAACTGTTTATAGGCAATGTATATTCACTGTGATTTTGTATTTCTGGGCACAAAATTTTCAGTACAAATTTTTTTCCGCTGTTTGAGTTCATTATTCTAGCCCAAAATTCATTGTCCTTGATTTTTTTAAAACCCTTGCACGATATTCATGAGAGACATAAAATTTTTCAGCGGGTCTCTCTAACATTTACTATCTCATTTTTTAAAAATGTTTAAACTAGAATACAAAAGATTAAAGTTTAAAAAAGAGTCGAACTTGCAAAAAGTATGTTTCGTCGCGTTATCGGCCGTAAAAATGTAGCCTTATTGATAGCTAGTTTTGTTGTAATTTTGCTCAGCGATTTTTATCGAAAACTTCTGCGTTTTAGGCGACAAAAAACTTTTTGAAATTGAGCGTCGCGCCATCGACCAAGGTTTCCCCGTACTGCCACCGCACTGTATAAAAATTGTGGCTCTTTATTGAACCATCAAAAGTAGTTACGTTTCATAACTCTGGGGGAAAATTTCCCGCTCATGTGACAACCCTTCATGCCATGTGACCGCCGCGGTGCCGCTCAGAATCCTATATTGTGTTTGAGCGAGCAGCGGTATGCGAGAGCAGCATCAAATGACTCGAGAACGCAACGGGAGGATCAAATAAGTTCGCCTCATGAAGCCGGCGTCTCGCCAGCTCTGCGCTCTGCTTTCTCCTCCTCTCACCCACCCTTCAGCCGCAGCCGACGGAATTCGCCGTGCTCCAAAATTTGGTAACGGCAGTTATTCGCCTAAAAGAAAACTCAAATACAGCCCTTACTCGAAGTACAGAAGAATGAAAGCATTTTCTCCTTCCAGTGGAGCATCCAGCGTTGTCAGATGCTTCGTTCTATAGCTGGATACAACTCAAGAACGAGGCGGCAAGTGCCCTTCAAAGGTGTCCCTCCAGCCAATGGCTTCTACCGATCCCCCCCCCCTCTTCCCGTTGACCGATCCCCTTGGCGGCTAGCGTGAAGTCGCATGGGGTGACAGATGCATAGGGAATAACCAAGGCGTAATCGGATTAACCGCGGTGTCAAGGAAATCGGTCGACGCCATTGGCTGGAGTGCATCCTTTGAAGGACATCTTCCGCTTCGTTCTTGAGTTGCATCCGACTGCACCGTTGTACTTAGTGGCATGGGCAGGGACACTTTCTTTTTCGTTCTTTTTATCGTCCCACAATAATTTTTGTAGTGCTGCCCCAGTGGTACGGGCAGGGAAACTTTATTCTTCTTTCTTTTTGAGCCCCACAAGAATTTTTTTTTGTATTGCCCCCCGCCCCCTCTCTCCCAGTGGCATGAGCAGGGGCCCTTTTTTCTTAGTGCCAAAATAATTTTTGTGACGTTGCCCCGAAGCCCGTTATACCCAGTGGCACGTGCTGGGGCGGTTTTTTCGTAAATTTTCTTCACAGTCCCAAAGTAATTTTTGTAGAGTTGCCTCAGTAAATATCGAGCACGTATTGCTTTGAATAGCATGAGTCGATATATCTTCCAGAATGTTTATGTAACGCCACAACGAAGAAGTCTTTCACTCCTAACAAAATTCCTCTTCATAAGTGTAAAGATTTCTCCCCGTTATGCAATACTCGTGGTGCTACCGGCAAAACCCCACGAATTCACCCCGGTCCTCTGGAGAAAAGACAGAGAAAAAAAACAAATAAAACTCCCAGTTCAATAAAGGAACTGGCGCCGGAAACGATAACGAACCAGGCAACGACACGGGGGGAAAGCCAAGCGAGCAAGACAGGCCGAAAACGCGGGTGGGAAGGAAGGAGGGGCAGCCGAAAGGAACCGCTTCCGGGGACGGAAGTCGCAACCGGAAGCAGCGCATGCGCGAGCTCAGCCCGACCGGATCGCCGAGATACTCGTCTTTTCTTCCCCAGCCCTAAACAAGAGGGGAAATAAAAGACGCCGTGGAAGCAGCCATTTCCTCTCCCCCCTCTGCGACGTATACGCTGGTTTCTGTACACACGCGGCCAGAAAGGAAAGGGGGGCAATATCCCGCCCCCCGAGCACAGGCCGAAGCCAAGGTTTAGAGTGAATCTGGATTCCGGACGTCGCACTGTGAGCGGCATGGAGACCGCTGTCGTGTCGTATACACACGCGGCTCCACTACAGCGTGCAGGTGCCGTTCGACGGCCGGATGCCGTGTCGGGAAAAGCCAGTCGTGTGTCCGCTGCTCGTCCGGCCGTTACGTCGGCACGAGCACTGAGCAGTTCCGGCGTACACGCAGCGCTGAGATCCGCACGTGCGGTTTATTTTATTATTTTTTGCTACTTCTTTAACAGCTATATAGTTGCATGAGCGACTTTCTCCATATTAAACGCCGTCGTAGGTCGTAACCGGAAACGCTAGCGCCCCCCCCCCCCCCCCTGAAGCGTCCTAGCCTTCACCACCTAGAAAAGCTGAGCCGTGAGGAGCATGTAAACATGACTTCAGATGGTCAGAGTCGGTTTTAGTGCGAAAGCACTTCGTAGTCGAACTTCCCGCGGGGTCTCAGCGGAGTGTGTCCGTGTGAAGCCTCTGAGCAGCAAGTGTAACAGGGTGAGAGGACACCTCAGTCGCGCTGCGAGTTGGCGGTGGCGTTCACCTACCTGGCGACTACAAATGGAGGAAGCCAGTTATGCGCTATCGGGCGCGTCCATTGGCTCGCTCCGGACGAGTGAAACGAACGGTGTGTTTGTGTGGATGTTCGCGCGGCTCAGGCGACAACGGATGGTCTCTTATGAAATCTTATGAAATCTTATGAGATCTTATGAAATAGGCACAAGCCAGAAATTAATCTGCGGCGTGACAGCAGTGGAAATGAGAAATTACTTTTCATAGCAGTGACACCAGAGGTACGGTGATAATTAGAAAGTATAAAACGCGACTCTCGATTCTGAACAGCTTCAACGATAGGTGCTAGGAATTCAAGGCCAGGGTCCCAGACAGATGCTGCATATTCTAATTTAGGCCGAATGAGTGTTTTATAAAGAAGTAATTTCACGGAACTAGAAGAAAGGTTGATATTTTGACGACGATGACGAAGGCTCCTGTTAGTTTTAATTGGTCGGTCGTAAAATGAGGGTAAATATCCATCAATAAAAGCAGCAAGTTCACTATATCTGGCCGTGAAGTTTGCATTTTTGTAGTCACGGATATACTTGGAAGTGTTATTTTGGTGGGGTGTCATGACGTTCAGCGACAAAATGAAGCATAAATGTCACTCAAGCCTGGAATACAAGATGTGGGAGCGACAAGATCAGCTGAAGTTGTAAGAACTACGTCTAGCAAGTTGGATGAATAAGATGTAATACGGTTAGGCTGAGTGACAAGTTGGGACAGATTAAAATCAGCACACATATGCAAAGAGCCATCACACTCCACAGAAAATGGGTCGGCATAAGAACGCACATTGAAGTAGTTGGAAATTTGAAGTCAACCTACTAAAACAACAGGAACATTTGGAAAGTAAACGGTAATACCGTAAACAGCATCATGGAGTTCTTGAACGACAGTGGCACCGTACGAGGGAGGGCGATAGCAAACGCCCGAGATCAGTTATTTTTTTATATAATTCGCGTGCGCAGTTCAACCCAGAGAAGTTCTAATCTGGTCGCAGCATGAACAGGAGAACAAAAAAGTGTCGGCAACAGCTATCAAAACGCCACCTCCGATTCGCTGTCCCCTGTCACACCCATAAGTAAGAAAGCGCTTGTTACAAAGAAAAATTTCAGAGCTGTCAACTTTCGTAGAAAGCCACGTTTCGGTACGGCAAACAATATCCGCGTCACATGCATCGATATTCGCACAAAGTTCAACACGTTTGGGCAAAAAAACTTCGAATGTTAGTATACAGAAACGGCAATGGATTCCGGGCTGGGCACCGATCTGCAGCCCAGAATTTCTACCACCCCTCAGGCACCTCTAATCTGTGGAAGTTTTGGATGAAAAGCTGGTAACACTACGACATTCAGAAACGCTGTCACTGAGATGATTGTAGCTGTAACACCTATTGTTCATGTATAACGTTTTCTAGCTCAGTTTCAATTTAGAGTTTTGAGATATTCCAAATTTGACTAGTGTTTTCCTCGCCTGACGCGTCAGAAGAGAGTAATTTTCACTTAGACTGATGCCATAATCTTTGAGTTTGGAACTTGAAAAAGAAAATTCCTTGTCTTGATTTAAATGATGAGAACTTCACAATTACTGGTCTGCATTTATCTTCGTAGAAACCACCATGCAATCAATAGCTCAGATGTTGGAAAATTTAAGACAGATGACAGTAGATTAACAAGCTTTTCTTCAGTCTCTGCCCAAGATTTAGAACTTACGTCAGGTAGTCCATAAAACGGAAGATTATCACGGCGCTCCCTATCATCGAACTCCGCATGACTAATCCTCAATTTAGAGTTTTCTCTATATATAGCTAGGTTCTCGGCAAAGCATCGCAGTCGCTGAAATTCCTGCTGAAGCGATTCACTGGCAGCAGTTTTGCCTTCGACCACAGTTAGCCTTCTATTAGCATCTGATAAGTGATTCTGAATTGCCTCCTGACTTTGTTTCATTCACTGTGCTGATTAAATCAACCTGATCCTTCTCCATTTTAGCGGCTCGAGTGTTCGTATCCTGCTTTAAAGAAAACATATCACTTAGCTGTTTCGCCTGAACATCAGCGTCTTGGGCACGCGTATTGGGTCCAGCATTTTTTCTTCCACATCACAGCAAACCAGAAGCATCTCTTTAACAACAACAAGACATTCACTTAGCAAAGACAACAGCGTTCCTGGGCGTGGGAACAGCAACAAGCAGACATTGTCCGATTTACTCGCATATATACAAGGGTCGTGACTGACCTGGGCAAAGAAAGGGGCGAAATTGAACAGCAGCATCACGAAGCTGGTCCCACGCCCACTGAAAAGTTCCGAAGCACGACAGCAGTGCTAATCGACGATGGGTGTTGATGACATGGTCGATCGAGATGCCTTTAGCCACTGGGATGCGATCAAGCACGGTTTCCCGATGTAGCCGAAGTCTTCACCATGCGTAGTGGCGAACTTGAGAATTTCAACGGACGAAATTGAAGAGCCGTACCGCGAAGCTGCTCTTATACGCCCACTCCCGACTGCAACCTCCCACAAGCCGCGCAACACGATGCGAATTTCTCTCGTATTTCTTTACCTTCGCATTTCTTCGTATTTCTTACAACACACGCCGAGATGGAAAACTGGTAATGCAATCACCATATTGCAACCCCCGCATGTACGCTCCTTTCCCGCCATCTCCACCGCCTGTCCCACTCCCCTAAAAGTTTGGGTTAGGTTTGGTTTCTGCAGGTTTAACATCCCAAAGCGACCCAGTTGATGAGGGACGCCGTAGTGAAGGGCTCTGGAAATTTCGACCACCTGGGGTTCTCTAATGTGCACATTGCACAGGTTTGGTTTCTGCAGGTTTAACATCCCAAAGCGACCCAGTTGATGAGGGACGCCGTAGTGAAGGGCTCCGGAAATTTCGACCACCTGGGGTTCTCTAATGTGCACATTGCACAGCACATGGGAACTCCCCTAAAAGTAAACCCTTCCGATTCAGCATTTCTGAACTACTATTTCGTCCCCTTGTGTTGCAGTTACCTGTATGTGCGCCCGCGATCATCTAGCCAGTTTCGAATTCGCATAATATCGGCGTAAATCTAAGTAATAATAACACCACAAGATCCCCTTACCCGCCGCGGTGGCTCAGTAGTTACGGCGCTCGGCTGCTGACCCGAAAGACGTGGGTTCGACCCCGGCCGCGGCGGCGGAATTTCTATGAAGGCGAAATTCTAGAGGCCCGTGTACTGTGCGATGTCAGTGCACGTTAAAGAACCCCAGGAGGTCGAAATTTCCGGAGCCCTTCACTACGGCGTCCCTCATAGCCGGAGTCGCTTTGGGACGTTAAACCCTAATAAACCAAACCAAACCAAGATCCTCAATTCCGAGAGCCAACAAAGCAGAACTGAGAAAATTTGCTTTTAAACCGACCTTTCGCTTGACAATATATTTTTGAAGCGAAAGCTTTACTACTGTCCTCCATAGCTTCATCGCCGTGTGCGCAAGTTTGACCTTGAACCGAGGAGAAACCACGTGACAGCTATGACGTCACTCAGCGGCCGCCACCGCCGCCGAAACCGAGCGCTCGTCTCTGTTTCTATAGGCCGTCGGCGTTCGCTGTGTTCATTGGCGTTGGCATTGACAGACGTGCTAGACTCCGATGATTTTGAGGAAAGGAAGGGCGCATAACTGGCTCCCTGGGTAGCGGACGCCTCAGTCGCGCTTTGAGGTACTTGGCGGTGGTGAGAGAGAGAATGTGGGCTGCATGAATTAGCGCTGACAACGTTGTGGCAGACACGCGGCACTGCAGTAATAGGCCGCAGCGCTCATTGGGTGACCATCCTCTCGCGATCAACTATTAATTTAACTGGCACCTGCCAGGGTGGCAGGGTGGGCGCGCTGCCTATCCAGTGTGCGGAACGCCGTCAACGTTACAGACGCCAAGCCGCGTCTACTTGCCCGATACACCACAGCTTTCGCTCTCTAACCAGGTTCAGTAGTAGTTAAACCACAGCAATTTTTTTCTCCAATGGATACAGCGTTACATTACCTGCTAAAATCAGAGAGTTTAAAGACGGACAAATCGCTGTGGACATGTGCCGGCCTGTTATTGGAGAAATGCTCCTGCAGTTATAATCCATTCCATGCTGGCACCCAACATAAACAAACCTTGAATTTAACTCTGCTAACATCGAACGTGAGATCTACTTAAGTGGCTTGAATGACTCCCTGGGACGATCAAAATTGCTGTCCAGCGAACTGCGCCGCATATTTCTTACTCGAAATATTTTGAGTGGTTCGGTTGCGGGACGTTTGCCGCAGACACTTGCGCTGCTTTCTGACCACAGCGAAGAGGCATCATATCTTTATGCCAGCATTTCTTGAGACTTTATTCGAAAGACACCTTCTTCACAAGCTCCTCTGCTTCACTGGATGGGCAAGATTTATGGTACATTCAGCTGCGGCCTATAAACAATGGGAGCATTATCTTCGCTTCAAAAGGGAAAAAAAATAATACACATATTCCAACAATGCTTTTGTTGAGAGTGTGATTGCATTAAACGATGATGCCAAAACATATTCGACATCTTTTTTTTCTTTTTTTCTTCAAACTCCAGACTAATTCGGTCTAGTACAGCGAGCCCAACGAATGGCAGAGGCTAGCGGAGCCCTGGCCTGAGGGGACCACTGACCACAGGTGGACAAGGTTGGCAGGGACGACTGCGGGGACAACACCAAGGATCTAGGAAGACCTCTGAAGACGCCACCAAGTATGCAAAAGTCAAGAAAACTAGAGTTAAAGTTTTTCCTTGCTTGCTTCCTTCTGCAAACTGCAAGACACGACGGACACCTCGTTCAGCTTCGCGACATCGCTTCCATTCGATTCCTTGTTTATTTCCTGTCGTTGTTTCAACGAAATACGTTCTCATACAACTCCAATTTGTTGTCGCGACTTGGCTCTTCTCTGCAAAGGCACCACGCAGTTAGCAAAATCTGCCGCTACAACAGCGCGATCCTTGACACAATGTGCGCACTGACATGAGAAAACCAAGAAAAAGGCAGCGTGATGGGAGCCATTTTTTGACGCTAATGTCCCGGGCCAATAACCAGCCAATTTCGCGAATGCGCCTGAACACAGGGTCTGACGTTGACAAAAAAGCGCCAGCTCATCTTTCACGCCATATAAAAGTGCAATACATCGGCACCGACGGGCCTGAGATGCGCTAGCCAACTTCTTATTCTTAGAACCACCATCACGATCACAAGCACGAACCACCAACACCAAGCTGTCAAAGGGACCGTTTACCAAACGCATTAGGCAGCGACATAAAAACAAAAGACAAAGCGAAGGCAGCAAACACGAACGTCCCTCCCCTCCCTTCCCCTCACCCATCTCCGTCATGCGTCATTAAAAGCAAGAAAGTGAGAGCACATCTTTCGGCCACTTCGAAAACTGCGGCAAGTGAGTACGGATGTAAAGGAAACAACAATTTCAAGCAAACATGCGAAGATGGAAAGAAAAAAATAAGCATGTCGAAGTCTATCTCTCTCCTAGCGTAGAAGGCGACGGCGCGGCAGACATAGTTTTGTGTCTCATTACTTTTATCGGGCGCAGAGGAGGAGAAGGAGGGGTCGAAGAGGGTGTGGGCGATGCGCGACGGCTCTTGCGACAGTTGCCGCCGCGGCGCAGCCGGGCGCGAGCACACTCGTCTTCGTCACGTTGCCGCGGTGACACCTCCATCCCTCGGGCGCCTCTCGGTGCCGCGAAAATTGACGCCTCCGTCGAAGAACAAAAGCGCCAGTGTCGGAGACGCCGCCGACTCACCCATCGCGGGGGATGCAGCTAGCTCTCCCACCCCAACCCCTCGAAGAGTTGGAGCGCAGAAAAAAAAGAAAAGAAACTGCTGCAACAGCACCGAGTAGCGACAGCGTCGTCGAGCCGTGGAGCGATTCGTGGATCGAGGGCCAGGAAGAGAGAGGCGCATCTTCACGGCGGCTTAGGGGGGAAGAGTAGGGAGATGGCACGAGTGCCAGGGTTTGGACGCCTGTGGCTGGAAGGGCAGTTATTACTGCCTTGACGCTCGGACGAGCGTGCGCATTCCTGTCAGGGATTACTTGAAGTGCAAAAGAAAAACTGCAGGGGACGGGACACTCACGCTCCACCTTAAGGGTGTAACGAGGTACAGTTAACGAGTTAATCCCCCACATATGCGGAATTGATCATTCTCTACTTTGCATTCATGGATCGCTTGGAGTCCTCATATCACTCCTGGCGCAGTGATGCAGCATTTAAGCAATGCACCACTGCCCTGCGATGGCAGGTGATGTTACCGGTGGGGCTTGTGAGACCCAGGTTGCTCTACCCGAGCAAAAAACTCTCGCGACCAATCATTAACTTCCACCTGCCACGGTGGGCAGTTTGCTCACAATCCGGTGGACAGGTTGTGATGAAGCCACAAGCACACGTGACCTACGTGGCCCACCTGCACCCTAGGTTGCATGTCTGGGAATTTTTCGTGGAATTTTCGCTCACGGTCAAAATACAGCATTAACCGAGGCTGTAGAAGCGTCCAGCGCTCGCCACGCGGGACGCATAGTCATTTGGTAACTGTTGGCACCGTAGTCCAAGGTGGAAACTGCGGCTCACGCCGCATATTTCATACGCGCTATGATAGAATCACAATCGAAATAGAGAAAACAGTCATAAGCACGCTAGAATAAAACAAAGAGATATGAGGCATACATCGCGCGAAATCATGGAACATGTTGTATATTACGGCGCAAGAGAACAAAAAAAAAGTGATGGAGCCTGGATACAAACAAACATAAACAGATAAACACAGGCACGATACACACAAAAGTTGAGTAAGCAGGCGCAGAAAAAAAAATATGTAGGACACTTAAGACTGGTTACCGGCTATGGATGGGAAAAACATTGTTTTCTTTACTTATTTAAAAGAGCCTTCCTCTTCATTTCCAACGACACACCGCCGGCCCGAAAGACGCGGGTTCGATCCCGGCCGCGGCGGTCGAATTTCGATGGAGGCGAAATTCTAGAGGCCCGTGTTCTGTGCGATGTCAGTGCACGTAAAAGAACCCCGGGTGGTCGAAATTTCCGGAGCCCTTAACTACGGCGTCCCTCATAGCCTGAGTCGCTTTGGGACGTTAAACCCCCATAAACCCTAAACCAATGACACACCTACTCATTAGCACACGGTCGTAGGGTAACGTGTCTACTAGGTTCACCTTCTTTCCCAAAGAAGCAATGCGGTTCTGTGTCCTCTCTGCCAAGTACAGATAGCGTCCTCGCCACGGAATGTGAACGTCCTGGGTTCCATTCCCCGCACTTTCGGAAGAAATTTTATTTTTCTTTGACATCATGATGACTTAATCTGGGATTTTTGGGAAAAAACTTTTGCGGTCAACAACCACGACACTGGGTTTCGCTGCTGATGAGCTATACAATGCTTTCGCATTAATGCTGCATGGGCACAGCGCAAGAGCGCAAAAACCGGTAACGGACAGATGAGTACCTGAAGGCAGTGAAGGCGAGGATGCAAAGTAAACGGCTAGGTAAGTGCACCATATCGCAGTGTGCATTAACGCTGTACTGAGTACAAACTCAGGGGTTACCCTCGACATTTGGGAAACGAGGAAGACAAACAAACGGTAAGTGGCAAGTAACGCGTGGTCATTTCGGACCGAACAGCTCAGTACAGAGGGCGCAGGGCACAAGAAAACAACAGGTTTTGATTGGATATGTGTAAGAGTTTATTATCAGTCTTCAAACCCAACCAGACAGGCAAATCTATCAAAATGTTTAGTTTTTAGGGGAATAAGGGCCAGTGCGGGTAGAATTTCACTGGTAATGCATGTAATACAGCAGAATGAGTACAAAAGACAGAAGTTAGTACGTGCAGGAAACGGATGACAGTCTGTATGACACATGTACCGCTAGCGTGATGGTCTTCCGCGCGCCAAACAGTGGCCATGAGTGCGCACTGCAGCTCAAGATAATTGCGCTTACGAATGGTGTTAACGTTGAGTAGATTGAACGCTAAGGTCGCTGTTAACGCGTTCGAGAGTTCGAAGTGTGTTGCAAGTAAACTGAAACCACGAGAAACGGCAAAGTGACGAGTCAGTGTAAGTAAGCCTGAACCAACCTAAGTTTCACAGAAGGACGAGCCATCGTTTCTAGAAGTCTCGATCTATCGTACGCTTTGACAAAGGTGGCTGCCCCTTTCGGCTCGTCGGCTATTCTCTCTGAGGCATTTTCGTTTGGTTCACCCTTACGACCCCCCCCCCCCCCCATGAGTCCTCTGGTGTAGCCTTCTGCCTTAGAAGGGTGTGAAGTTGAGCGAGTTTGTGACTGATAGTTAATGAACTGCGCAGGAAACAAGAGAGCTCTTCGTTCATTTTAGCATTTTCATGTCTTGCTTTTTGCGCTGTTCATTTACCCCTTGACTTTGGATATTAACAAGATAATTAACTTGAGTTAACATCAACTTTGTACAAATTAAATACTACCCTTTGTTGCATCGCACGTTGAGTAATTGTTAACCGAAAAATAATTCGCAATGTTTTCTGCTCAACATGCGTGATTGCAACTTTCATTTGCTTCCATGCCAAAATCGAGCCAGTTCTCATGCTAGAACAAAAAGTTTGTTGCGGATTTCGTAAGACAAAAGAAGAAATGAATGCTGAGGAGACATTGCAGCGTGAGGCATACTGGAGGGGTCGGTGCTCTCTGTTCGCAAAGAAGCCACGGGGTTACAAAATCCGTGTCAAGCGCATCTGGTCCACAGGCTGTGTTTGCATGCTATTTGCTTATAGCTATAACCATCGTCTTGTGCGCTTAGCCGCGGAAAGCAAAAAAAAAAAGGCCCCAGGTTTTTTTTTTCTGTTGCTTTAGTGGGCGCGAAGCCTCAGAAGCTGTCGCGTACGCCGTGCCAGAACAGTATGTCATCACTGAGCACTTGGAATTTTAGGAAAGACACGGCCTTCAAATCTTTCTGGGACAGAAGGGCAACATACCAAAAACGTAAACAAAAAATATAAAATAGACATGCCTATAGTTCGATACAACTCAGAAACGATGCGACTTTTCCCCGTCAAAGGACCCCCTTCCAGGCAATGGCGCGGCTCATTATCATGACCCTGCAAGCGTGAATTTTCAGGGAGCGGCGCCACAATGCAGAGAGGGATCTATACCCGACCACAGAGGGAAGGGACAATCCCCTTTCATCGGCCACTCCCTGCATTGCAGCGCTATCAGGCTCTTGAGAATCGGCCGACGCCATTAGCTGGAAGGGGGTCCTCTGACGGGGAAAAGCCGCTTCGTTCTTGAGTTGTATCCGACTATAGTGCCAAGTCGGTACTATGATGAAATTTGTCTTACTCTGCGGCTCAGCCTTCTTTCTATAACAACAATGCGCGGATTGAGTAAGACGCGGTAGGTACACACAAGCCATGAAATCAGAGAAAGGTCGCTATGTGTTCTTGAGCGCTCCACGTGGGAGTGCAAAGCTTGGCTGCTTTCAGCCGCCGAGTTTCCTTTCTGTTGGAAATTGCAGAACTCTTTGGACTGAGAACGGCACGTGGGGAATTTTGGTCCCGAACAGGTATGTACGTATGTTTTTTTAGACGAAGCAGCCTCGAGATCAGCGACGCGGCTTGCAACAGCGAGATAGAGCGGGGGCAACCTTGACTCCTTGATCATGTGTACCCGCGTTCGGTTTCATCTGCGGTGGCTTCGACAGCCTGACAAACAGCGCCCTTCTCAAGTGACTCCTTTGTCTCAGACCGTGTCGGTTGAGCTAGGAGGTGGAAGGCACGCGATGACATTCCTGAACGCTCAAATGGGCGGCCTCGGATGACAGCCTTGTCCTTGATGTTAGACGCTGACACGAGGAAGTTTCTGCCCTTTTCCCTCGGGCATTTGCACCCTTGAGCGAGGATTGGGCCTTCTTTTGTTTTTTGCTTTGTTAAGCAGAGGGTTCCTAGAAACTTCTTGGTATAGCATTGCTGCTTGCAAAAACAGAAGGCGTGATTATTGCATTTGAACAAGCCAGGAACCCGCCGCGGTGGCTCAGTGGTTAGGGCGCTCGACTACTGATCCGGAGTTCCCGGGTTCGAACCCGACCGCGGCGGCTGCGTTTTTATGGAGGAGAAACGCTAAGGCGCCCGTGTGCTGTGCGATGTCAGTGCACGTTAAAGATCCCCAGGTGGTCGAAATTATTCCGGAGCCTTCCACTACGGCACCTCATTCCTCCTTTCTTCTTTCACTCTCTCCCTTATCCCTTCCCTTACGGCGCGGTTCAGGTGTCCAACGATACATGAGACAGATACTACGCCATTTCCTTTCCCCAAAAACCAATTTTTATTAAACAAGCCACGACGTCTTCAGTGCTTTGCGCAAAAATCTATACACTCTCGTTTTTTTCTGGCGATTTTCTTCTCATATCGTGCATGTAGACCACCCCCACTCGGGGCTAGCCAAAGGCCCAAATCTCCAGAGAGCCATGCCCAAAAGGCCAAAGATTCAGACTAGCTAGCAATAGGGGGAGTGAGTTGGCGGTAGAATTTCTGAAAATTGCCTGCACCTATCCAGTGACCAACCACAGGCAGGTCTGGTACAGCTATTGGGTCTTGCGGTTGCTTGATAGCCTCGGTAAGAGCCTTATATTTTCCTTCCTTACGTGCGATCTCCTTTGAGAACTCGAAACTTGGTCAGGAGACGGCAGCCCCTCGGCGCTTCACTGCCTTCTTGAGAGAGAATCTTTTAGTAATAACGCATTACAGTTGCGTGCACAGCAAACAAAGCGAAGTTGACGTCTGGCGCAATCGGCTGTTACGTCTCGCCTACCTACGACGCGCGGTATAGCCGGCGCGGATGCAACGGACGCCGCGGCTTCGTTCATCGCCGCCGCGACGCCTCCCGCCAAGCGCGTCCAGGCATGTTTCAGTGCCACGTGTCGTCGTGCGTGCGTGTGTGTGTGTGTGCTTGTTTTGCCCACGCTTGTCAAAGCGCGGCAGCCGGGGAGAGGAGCTCCTCAACTGGGAGGCGAGGAGGTCTGACCGGCGCCGGCCTGGCGGACGCGCCCGTCACGCCTGAACATGTTCAAGCGTCGCCGTATCGGATGACTCTTCCCAAGCCGTTCCCTCTTGCCCTCGACTCCGAGGGTATAAAAAAAGACAGCTGCGCCGGACGCGAGAGAGCCTTCGATTCCTTCCTTCGAGTAACGTGGTCGCCCTGACCGGCTGCTCTTTTGCGATGCCAGAATAAACAAGTTGTTCTGTTGCCAGTCGACTCATCCTTTGCCGGGACCTTCGGATGTTTCCTGCTTTGCCCCAGGCCGCCAGGCCAACGCTACCCTTGGGGCTTGCAACCCAGATGCAACAACTGGTGGCCAGCGGTGGGATCCCGACAACGGAGGCCAGCAGCGAAGATATGCGGTCAACTGTATGCTGAGCAGCACAACGACCATCCGGGAGCAGTGCAACGAGCCCTGTGTGATGACTGGTTGCCTGCAGCGGAACGACTGCGCTGAATTCGTGGCTGCGAGGTTTGGTGAGTGCGGGACTTTCTTCTTCTGAGTTTTGCCAGGCTTTTGTTAGTGTCAGAAACAGAGCTGGTAATTGTGGTTGTCGTTGCTGCCGGGTTAGTTTGCGGCAAGACAATAGTAGGCAGTAGAGAAAGCAGCATTCGGAGCAGCCATGGATTTGAAGTCGTTGCGCAAACCGAAATTGCTGGAGCTTGCAAGAGAGTTGGGTCTTGATGTCTCAGACAAACTCAGAAAACCAGAACTGCTAAGGGCGATTCTTGAGTTGGAGGCTGAGGATGACGAGCTGTCGGAATGCCTTGAGACCATTGAGGAGAGGGAACAAAAAGAGAAAGAGGAGCGCGAACGTAAAGAACAAAAAGAGAAAGAGGAGCGCGAACGTAAAGAACAAAAAGAGAAAGACGAGCGCGAACGTAAAGAACAAAAAGAGAAAGAGGAGCGCGAACGGAAAGAACAAAAAGAGAAAGAGGAGCGCGAACGTAAAGAGCAAAAAGAGAAAGAAGAGCGCGACCACGCTTTAGAAATGAAGCGTCTCGAGGTAGAGATGGAACGCGCTCGTAATGGAAGTCAGGCACACGGTGCAGGAGAACGGGTATCGTTCAAAATGACTGACCTGATGCGGCCGTTTAAGCTTGGAGAGGACATTGGTTTGTTCCTGGTTAACTTTGAGCGAACGTGCGAGAAGCAGGGGTTCTCTCGGGAAACGTGGCCACAGCGCTTGCTCACTTTGTTACCCGGCGAGGCGGCCGACGTAGTCGCTCGCTTGAAGAGAGAGGAGGCAGAGGATTTCGACCAAGTGAAATCGAGTCTGCTAAAAAAGTACAGGCTGTCAGCGGAGGCGTTCCGTCGGAAGTTTCGGGAAAATGAAAAAGGCAGAAATGAGTCATATACAGAGTTTGCCTACAGGCTTATGTCAAACATGCAGGAGTGGCTCAAAGAAGAGAAAGCGTTTGGTGACCACGAGAAAATTCTGCAGTGTTTCGGGCTGGAACAGTTTTATAGTCGGTTACCTGAGAACGTGCGGTACTGGGTCTTGGATAGGCCAGACGTTAGTACAGTGGCTAAAGCCGCCGAGCTAGCCGAGGAGTTTGTGACGCGTCGGGCTCGCGGAGCTAAGGACGGTCAAAAGGGTGAATTTGGCTCCAAGTCTGAGAGGCCGAAGTTCACACCCATGAGAGCAAGGGGGGACACGCGTAGTGCGGATGCGAGTGAAAGCAGTCCGACCGAACGTAAGGAGACGGCGGCAGCCGAAGCCGAACGCAGAAAGCGGTTCGAGAGGAGGCAAGCGCGCGTGTGTTATACGTGCCAGAAGCCGGGTCACTTTTCGGCGCAGTGTCCAGAAACAAAAAGAGAAGTCGTGTGTTTGTCATTATGTAGCACTGACGAGAACATGAAGCTTCTCGAGCCTTACATGCGAGACTTCCTCGTGAACGGGAAAGAGTGCCGAGTGCTTCGTGATTCCGCAGCTACAATGGATGTAGTTCACCCCTCTTACGTAGAACCCGATATGTTCACGGGCGAGTGCGCATGGATCAAGCAAGCAGTGGAAGCTCATAGCGTGTGTCTGCCCGTAGCAAAAGTGCTTATTGAAGGACCTTTCGGAGCACTTGAGACGGAGGCCGTAGTGTCATCTAGGCTGCCCCCCCAGTACCCGTACCTATTTTCGAACAGGTCCGATCACCTCCTGCGCGAGAAGGGGCTTTTGTTTGGTGAGGCTAGCGTTCAGGCCTTAACCAGACCGAGAGTTCGGGAGCTCGCTGCAAAGGCGGTAGTTGCGGGGCCGACGTTGTCGAACAATGAAAAAGGGTCGGAGGCGCAGCAAGCTGATATTCCGAGCACGTCAGAACTGGATAAAATTGAGCCTGTAGCATTGAAGGCACCAGGTACTGGAGATGAAATGCACGACACGGGAAAGTTAGAAGAGCTTCCGGTCGAGCTTCCGGGACTAGGCTCAGTGACGAACAGGGAAGACACTGATCAGGTCATTAGTGACTTAATCATTAAAGCACCGCTGTCAGCTGAGCAGAAAACCGAACTACACCAACTCTTACAAGAGTTTCAAGGTCAGTTCTCTGAGAGGCCTGGTAGGACTTCTGTCCTTACGCATGATATAGAACTTACCTCCCCAGAGCCAGTACGATCCAAGGCGTACCGGGTGTCACCCCGCCAGCGCGATATTATGGAGGCTGAGGTAAAGAAAATGCTACAGCTCGGTGTTATTGAGGCGGGTGAGAGTGATTATACCTCCCCTTTGATTTTAGTTGAGGTACCGGGCAAGGAACCTCGTCCTTGCGTCGACTACCGCAGGCTTAATTCTATCACTAAGGATCAAATTTATCCGATCCCTAACATCGAGGAGCGCCTTGAGAAAGTTAGTAGCGCTCAGTTTATTTCCACCCTAGATCTTGTCAGGGGTTATTGGCAGGTTCCACTTACAGAAGAGGCTAGTAGGTATGCGGCGTTCATTTCACCAATGGGAACATTCCGTCCTAAAGTTTTGAGTTTTGGTTTGAAGAACGCGCCATACTGCTTTTCAAGCCTCATGGACAAAGTGTTGCGGGGACAGGAAGAATTTGCTTTACCGTATTTAGACGACGTAGCGATATTCTCCGCATCCTGGTCTGAGCATATGGCACACTTGCGGGCAGTGCTAACCCGCCTGCGCGAAGCGGGCTTGACAGTCAAGGCTCCCAAGTGCCAATTAGCACAGGCCGAGGTTGTCTACCTCGGTCACGTGATTGGACAGGGTCGTCGCCGCCCCTCTGAAATAAAGGTGGCCGCTGTGCGAGACTTCCCGCAACCGCGCACGAAGACCGATATTCGGTCGTTCTTGGGTGTCGCCGGCTACTATCAGAGGTACATCCCCAGGTACTCCGATATCGCGGCTCCCCTGACGGATGCTCTAAGAAAAACAGAGCCCCAAACAGTCGTCTGGAGCGAGACAAAGGAGAGAGCTTTTAGCGCCCTAAAGAGCGCCCTAACAAGCCAGCCTGTGCTACGATCGCCAGACTATACCAAAGGGTTCGTTGTTCAGTGCGATGCTAGTGAGCGAGGCATGGGCGTTGTACTGTGCCAAAGGGACAATGGAGAAGTGGAACACCCCGTCCTGTATGCTAGTCGTAAGCTGACCTGTCGTGAGCAGGCGTACAGCGCCACCGAGAAAGAGTGTGCGTGTCTCGTGTGGGCCGTTCAGAAATTGTCATGCTACCTAGCCGGCTCGAGGTTTATCATTGAGACGGATCACTGCCCTCTCCAATGGCTGCAGAACATCTCTCCCAAAAATGGCCGCCTCCTGCGCTGGAGCCTCGCTTTGCAACAATATTCCTTTGAGGTGCGTTACAAAAAGGGGAGTCTCAACGGTAACGCCGATGGCTTAAGTCGAAGCCCCTAACGTAGGAATCCGCCTCAAAGTTGTTGGTTACTGATGTTTTCTTCCTGAGGCAGGATTTTTAACATATTGCTTTTGTTTAGTGTTTCAAAGTGATTATGTGCTTTCTAGTGCAATTTTCCAATTTGTGGACGCGTTCTGAGTGCTGCTTGACTACTGTAAGGAACTAGGCAGTAGTATAAAAGGGGAAAGAGCCTGGCAGAGCTTAGTGAGGGTTGTCTCGTGCTTGCTGACTGAGCGGTTGCGTTTCGGCGTAGTTCTAACGCTTGCTGGGAACGAGCACAAAAATGGCAACTCTCCCGAAGTGACTTTACAGTGTCCTATGTGATCCTGAACCCGAGAACGAGGCCTTCTCTGTGCGCTGCGCTCAAGCAACGTCGAGGGACGATCGGTTTCGATTACGAGCATCATCGAGCGACATCCCTCTGGACAGCGGATGCAGTCCCCTGACCATCGGGATCTCCTTCTCCCGGCGGGGCGGTCTGTTACGTCTCGCCTACCTACGACGCGCGGTATAGCCGGCGCGGATGCAACGGACGCCGCGGCTTCGTTCATCGCCGCCGCGACGCCTCCCGCCAAGCGCGTCCAGGCATGTTTCAGTGCCACGTGTCGTCGTGCGTGCGTGTGTGTGTGTGTGCTTGTTTTGCCCACGCTTGTCAAAGCGCGGCAGCCGGGGAGAGGAGCTCCTCAACTGGGAGGCGAGGAGGTCTGACCGGCGCCGGCCTGGCGGACGCGCCCGTCACGCCTGAACATGTTCAAGCGTCGCCGTATCGGATGACTCTTCCCAAGCCGTTCCCTCTTGCCCTCGACTCCGAGGGTATAAAAAAAGACAGCTGCGCCGGACGCGAGAGAGCCTTCGATTCCTTCCTTCGAGTAAAGTGGTCGCCCTGACCGGCTGCTCTTTTGCGATGCCAGAATAAACAAGTTGTTCTGTTGCCAGTCGACTCATCCTTTGCCGGGACCTTCGGATGTTTCCTGCTTTGCCCCAGGCCGCCAGGCTAACGCTACCCTTGGGGCTTGCAACCCAGATGCAACACGGCGGATCGAAAGTGCGTGCTCAAGGCACCATGTTCGCATGGTTGACAACCGAAGAGAGCCAACTCGCAGCAACTACACAAGACGAGCGCCGCTGCTTCAGCGTGATATATTTCTCACTGTGAACCACATTGAAGTCTGTCATAGCCGTGACCGTGGGTTGTACACCGGGTGTTTATACGCATTCCTGCCAGAACTTTGCTTTCCTTTCTAGTGCTTTCATTTCATTTTTACCAATAGCCGGCCCATAATTTGAAAGCAGTGTGACGATTATTTATTGTATTTTTCTTTCGCGTCTGCTTTCGTGTAAAAGAAGCTACAGACCTCACTTGGCGCTGAATAGGCGAGCAGCGACGTGCAGACTGCGCGCAGCTTCCCAGTGCTTGTATCTTCCCTCGTACAGATGCAGTCGCTCACAGGTTTAAATTCGAACACACGGGACAAGCTTCTGGCTTCCTGATGCGACAGACACAGGTTGAGAATTGCAAACTTTTATTGCACTTTTTTTTTATGCGGTACGCACAATGAAAACCTTCCCTTTCTTTACTTCTTTTTCATCGACACACTTCCTGTCTAAGGAATAGTTTTTTTTTTCCTGAAATTTTCAATTTTTTTCTAAAATAATTACACAGCCTGCCTTGTAGTCACACTCAAAAGTTGCTTTATATTCTTCCTTATGTGCTCTTCCGGTCGAGTCAATTTACTCCAATAAAAATGTTTAATCTTTTCTCATTTGAAGCTGAAGGAAGACGGGAAACATGAGAGCAGTTTCTGTTTTGTAAAGTTTTTTTCAGCGCGAATGTGGTTTTGCATCGAGGTTACAGTTGCTTCAAGGATACTATTCTACACCCTTGTATGTTAAGATCTGGGATTGTTAGTATTAACTCAGTAAAAACTCAAGGGTGTGAGATACCACTGCAGTGCGAGCAATAAAACTCGTTTGAGCACAATGGCTATTCAACGTCATTTCAATTATGTTCCAACAATATACCAGCAATTCAGTAGGATTTCAATGATGTTTCAGTGCCTGTTTCCAGGAATGCTCAAGTAAATTTGAGTGATAGAACAATAGAGTGCAAACTCCACACAAATCAAAGGAGTTTCGATTATAAGTCATAAGATACTTTTTAAAATATCTCAATTGGAAATCAATGCTGCCTTGATGGCATCACAATAAAATTTCAATATAGTTTTTTTTAGCATTGAGCAATAAGATTTCAATGACTTTTCAGTAAAACGTTTTGCAGATAGGTTTTCTGCCGTTTTCCTTTGCCTAAATAACTTGTCGATCAAAATATAATTTCCGATGATGTTTGAACTGCTCTAAATTAGTTTACAAGTTCTAGCGATGTTTTATGCAAGCGCCATACTTAGAGGAGCAACGTTTTACTTTTAATGGAAGAAACAAGAACCTATTATACTACTGAGGCGCTTTAATATTGAACCAGTGAGCAATATTGCCGAAGATAAACAAAAAAGCAACACCTCAATGGACCCGCAGAAAACTTAGAATCAATGTTCGTGTTCGAGTTTCTCAATGCACTCACCTTTGAACTTAACAGAGAGATTCCTAAAGTTCTGATTCGATCGCAATCCATAAGGTGGTACGGAGCGCTTTTCTAAGTTTCATCCATCTCGTGAGTGCAACCCGCTATAAAGTCACTTTGTAGTATAAAAAGTCCAGAATAACGAGTTCTGGGTATTCAGCTTCTTTCCGCTACGTATAAACTGCCTGCATTTTTTTTTTCGGTGAATGAATCTTATCCCCGCATTTCGTTGCTGCTGCGGTTTTCCCTGCAAACGTTGCAGAAAAAAAAAATCATCAGCAGAAAAAGCACGACAGGGCATCAGCACCGGAACCCTTAAGTGAAAACACGCGACGCCTTGAATTTTGAAGTAGAAGACGCATGTTGAATGTTGCAGCGAAGAGCTACTCGGAGCGTTAGCGAAAATTCAGACAGAACGCAAGCGGCATGAATTAAGGAAAGGAAAAACACGCGCTCGTGTATGCCATCGCTTCCCCTTTGCCCTCTTGCATCCACACTACTTGATTTACTACGCGCCTCCTTGCCGCTACGGAAGCGCGGTAAAGGCCATTTCTTTCTGCCGCGCTTCTGGGGGCTTTTTGAAGAATTAATGAGCGCGCGCGAGATGAGGACAAGCTTGGAAGGAGTTTTGAAAGGAGGCACGCCAGAAGACGAGAGTTCACTCATAAAAAAGAAAATATGGCAGGGAATGACGTAATAATTTAAGCTTGCGCATTTTTTTTCTTGTGGAAGGGGGGGGGGGGGGATCGGTGATTTCAGTCGTTCGCTTTTTCTCCTCGTAATATATTCAGAGTAGAAAATTCACACGGGGCAAAAAAATGTCAGGAACAAATATAAATTCTGTCCATGAATAATTAAGTGCGATGTTGAAAAGCCCGCGAGCTAGATAAGCGAAACTTCATGTTAGTGTAACTTGTGAGCTCTTAAATGCATGCAACTCAGTGCAGCATTATCCAAGCGAAGTTTACGGCTCTGTACCCCGAGGCAAAGCTTGCCATCACTTATCGCCGCTCACGATTATTTATTTTATTTATTTATTTTTATATATTTCCACAAAGAAGCAGGTACAAACAAGGTTGTGGTGGAAAACAACGGAGAAAAGCTGCAAAGAAGGCAGCTTGACTGGCCCCAAGTTGCGTTTACAATGGCAGCAGCAGGGATAGGAGACAAACTTGTTAAACAAAAACGAAAAAAGAACGAAAGACGAAAGACACAATTCATATAACAATTAAAAATACGCAGTCATGAGCGCAAAAACACTTCATACAGATTCCTAGTGGAACAAGTAAGAACGTCGATATTACATCTAGAAAGGTCATTCCGTAAGCTGGACAGCCGGTGGCATAACATTTGATGACCGTAATTAGTACGCACAGCCACCCAAATCTTTAACTAGCTTGAGTGATGGCATAACAGTTAACCTGTGAAGAGTTCAAGACTATAAGCAGAGGCTCACCAAGCCCTTGCCTAATCTTGACCTATCCACAAGTTTGATCCACGCAAAGGCGCAGCTCGGGCAAGGAAAGTGGCCGTCGTGCACGCTAGCTAAAGATTTGGGTGGCTGTACGTGAGGAACACACCAAGTCTCGGGAGCTCGAGTTGTGTAAGGGGCCGTGCGTTTTGCGAGATTGGCGAGAGAGCTAAGAACGCCAATATGTTTTACATCTCTTCTGTAAGTTGACAGTAAGCGGTGGTTTAGTAAGGCAGGTTCTGAGTGCACTGAAGAGAGGAGCGGAACGAAAATCGTGAGGCTTATTGCATATGGCACAGAGAACTTTCTTCTAAAAAACAAACAGATTATGAATGTTTGTATAGTCAAGGGTTCGACGAAAGTTCGTCTACTCAGGCATTAGTAGAAGCAAAAGTATTACAGTCACTGACTGACTTGGTCAGTAACTGTAGTACTTTTGCTTCTATGAATGTTTCTATTTGAAGTTGTCCCCCCATACGAGACAGCAGTAACTAAGGTGACTGAGAAAAAGTGCACTATAAATGAGCAGTTTTACGGATACAGGCAAGACACTGAGGGAACAGCACCTAGCACCTGTGACAGTTTGCCAGCGAAGAAATGTATATGGGAGTGCCAGGATATGTCATGATCAAAGTGCACACCCAAACATTTGATTAATCGTACAACTTCAATTGCACAGGTGTTAAGCACAATATCTCCTGGTAATGCTTCATTCATATTTTTTTTATTAAAGAGTAAGGCTTAGGTTTTTTCAGTGTTGATTATTAGACCATTTTCGGGAGCCCACTGATGTAATTCAGAAAGCATTCTATCAGCACGTAGGACCAAATCATCTGGGGATGTGGATGAATGAGAAGTGTGGTGTCATCGGGATATATAAAGTACGTGGTTAAACACTATTCCGATGGGTAAACCCCGAGCGAGATCTTGCGATGTTTGTAGGCTTGCGGTGTATGTGGGTTTTCGTGGAGTGAAATAAATAAATAAAATATCCATGACTCGGATTCGAACGTGTGAAAGCACTAGGCTGTCGCCGCAGCCGAACACGCCTCGTGTTAAAATTTAACACACTCTCTCGCTGGGCATTGCACATCCTCTTCTTCATTAACTAGTACTACTATCAAACTAATATTCGCGCTGTGTGTTATGTGGCGGTAGTGACAGAGAGATGTGCGCTGCATGCGTTGGCGTGGACAACGTTGCCGCAGAAACGCGGCACTGGAGCATAGGCCGCCGGCGTACATTCGGAAAATTGGCGTTGACGATGAAAAAGTTGAAGACGCTCATAACTGGCTCCCTGGGTCAGTGGACACCTCAATCGCGCTTTCAGCTGCGTGGCGGTGGTGTCCACCCGCAAACAACTGTTTTCGCACATCTACATCTACATCTGCAACAAAAAAAAACGTTATTATTTCAGCACACCTTCCGAATTGTAAGTGCTTTGATAGTGAACGAAGAAGTTTAATTAAGTTGGTACTTTAGCCACTATAGGTGAAAATTTGGCCAGGCTTCATTCATTGTCCAGGATGATCGAAGTCATCCTTACTGAAAATGTGTATAGCTTTGAATGGGCCAGCAAAAAGTATTATGGCCCATTTTGCTTGCCTGTCAGGATTAACATTTCAAAGCGACTCAGGCTATGAACGACGCCACAGTGGAAGGCTCTGGGTAATTTCGACAACCCGCTGCGCTATACTACGGCGTCTTTCATAGCCTGAGTCACTTTAGGACATCAATCCTGCAGAGGCAAGCCAAATGTGTCGTAATATTGTTTGCTGGCTTATTCAAACCTATACACATTTATCCAACAGGGATATGGCAGAGATAGTTTGGTTTTCTGTGCTCGTAGGGTGCATGCCATTTGCTGTGCTTCACTTCTCTAGACCCTGCTCGCGTTATTAGCTCTTCCTGGGCACCTACGGGCTGATTACGTGCTTATAGCTTGTGTTTTTCCGGGCAACTGACAAGGAGGAGCTGAGCCTATAAATTCCGAGGCTCAAAATGTGCGGAGATGATGTTACAGGAGTACTTCCGCTCCGTGTGCCGGCTTTACATTATAGCGCATGTGGACGTTCCAACTAGTCATCAACGTGACGCGATAATCCGAAATCGCTAGAGCAAAGATTAAGGCTAAAACGCGACCCCAGAGGCTCCCCCCACCCCGCGTTTTGTAGCTGGGCGTCCCGGGCGGATTCATACCGGGGTTAGGTTGAGCCCTCAACAAACAAGGACGCGTTAGGGTTAGAGGAACAACACCCGCTCGACGCCCGACGCTGAAGCACTCTCGTCTTGTTCCCGTGGGTACACGATTCTAAAGACAAAAAACAAAAAACAAAGACGAAATCCCTAGAGCGTGACGCGAACTCGTCCCGCGTGCCGCATGAGACGTCTTCCGCGCGGCGCTGGTCGACACGACACACGCAATCACACGCCCTGCAAGATTCCCCCCCCCCCCCCTCCACGTCCAGTCTGTCGCTCCCCTCAGACGCGCGATCGGGGCCCCTACCCGCAATGACGCCGCGCGAACAAAGACGCGTCTACCGCCGCCTCGCAGAGGAAGCGCCAACAAATGGCAAGTCTGGATGCCGCTGTTCGACAAAGCTCAGGGAGACAGGAAGAAGGAACCCGAATTTCACGACTCACTGCGAAACCGTCGTTAAGACTGGTCGCACTAAGCCCGCTGAACATTTCTGTCTCTCTTTTGTTTCAGTTGCCCACCCACCGTTCCCCATTCTCTCTATTTCCCTTCTCCTGACTCGGTCTGTGAGCCCTGAGCTTTTGCTTAAAAATTCTTCCTCTTCGCTCCTCGATTTTTTTCCCCTTTGTTTGAGTTTTATTTTCCACGCACTCCATATAGAGTTGGTATAATAGCAAAGCCCGTACATCTTTGTCCCAGAAGGAAACGCTTTTAGCGCAACTACTGTGGTGCGAAAAGCGATTGCCTCTGTTCTGGAAATCCGTGTCCAGCGGGGAAAAAATAAAGGGGTCTGCGCCCTTTGGGACGTCGCTGAGTGTCTGAAAGTTCAGCAGTGCGAGACTATGGCGAGGCCGGAGCTATACAGTCACTGACTTACTTTTTGTCTCTTTCTACTTGTTTTGGCGCGAGCTTGGCTCTCGCCTGAACCGAGAAGCCTTTGACAGGAAGTTCAGTAGGGTTCATAAATCGCTGAACCCAATCGGCACATCCTGAAAAGGTGCAGTTCTTGCCCTCGACCGGTGCACGGTATGAAAACGTTTTGCTGATGAAAGAGTGTAGTACGAGATTACTAGTGTAATTTGAAGCTGGAGGGTGTTAAGGTTGGCGTCTGGCACCAGGTGCAGAAAGGAATTTCACCCGACCTTCTCTCACCATGCCTCGTCGCAATGAGGCGTGACTTCTTTCCGCCAATCAGACTCTGTGCCGGTCACGTGACGTCGACGGAAGCAAGATCCCTCCGACGATTGTAGAGAGCCTATTTAAGGGGCTCCTAAATGTACTTTTGATATATTCATTCATTCTCTTCTCTTCATCTTTCACCAACCTTGGAATAAACAGTGCAAGTTCCGCACTAGAAATCGTCTCGTCCTTGCTCGGTCGCCATGGTCTACCGGATGCCTGCAGCCCGCCAACGACGCCACGCTACCCAGTAGTAACGTCGGTCGAGCTTCGATAGGCATGCGTCGCAACAAGGGTGATGTCCGTTATAGATGCCCGCGGATTGCAAAGCACCTTCATCTACCATTACCTGTCTGCCTGATCTTCTTAGCTGTTATTCTTCAAAACAGAAATTGTAGGCTTCGTTACTCGTTCAGGAGGAGAAAGCAAAAATGCTGCATTCATTATCCTAGGTCCCCGAACACCCAGTTTTCTAAGTGCACTTTACAAAGGGTAAAAGTATGGAACTATAGCTAGACTAATGCTTATACATTTCTGTACATCTTTTCACACGTCCACAGAAAAAGCTCGCAGCAACAAGTGGTCCTTAACAGAGAAAATGTTGAGCACTGTGCAAGCTACAAGCTAGTTTCACATCGCTACGGGAGAAGTGGACGTAGCGTTGTGATAAAGTGATCCACTCCCACTAACAACCGATAATTATATCAAGTTTTATAAGCCGATTTCTATTAGAGTAGTCGCTGACGCTTTTTGCGTGAAAAAGTAAATTAGTCGTGAAGTACTTTGGTTTGGGCTAGTTGGTGCATAGCTTTTTGATGATGTCAGGACGGCGCGAAAACAACAAGGACCAAAGAGGCACACGAACACTACATGGCGCCTGTCCTGTAGTGTTCGTGTGCCTCTTTGGTCCTTGTTGTTTTCGCGCCGTGCTGACATCATCAATAAATTAGTCGCTCGAGTACAGTGTAGTTGAAAGAGCTTAAGTGCCATTGCAAGATATATAGCACAAAGTCGAAAATTCTTTCACTTATCTGTTCGTGCATGCCTTCTGCATGCGAAAAACTGCATGTCCGTCACGAATAGATTATTTACTTCACACTGATATCCGTCGCATATTGGAACAAAACGGCCACTTCAGAATACTTGTTAAACGTCAGTATTAAAGAAGAAGAAAAATAAGCTTATTGTGACCCTTCCTCTACCAAAACAAAAATTATAAGACGTGTCCTATAATACAGAAACCTAGGGCGGTCGATAGCAAGTTGCGCATTTTCAATACTGCCTCATAACATGCATTTGCATGGCATATTTATCGTACTTGATCTAATGTCAAGTTAATTCCTCTGATAACTAATTTCTCACGCCTCCCTTCTCATCCACTGCAGAGTGCGGATTTACAGGTGACTCTTGGAAGAATGGTCCTATGGATCCGTCTAAAAATGACTCTGATCTGCAGGCAATGTCCTCACTCAAGAGAGGGTCCCATTTCTCCAAAACGAGAGTGTCAGTCGTCGTAAACCACAAATCTACGAATACTTCTTCACGGCAAAGAAACTAGAAGACTGCACCGTCTAGTAACTCCGGAGGTTAACTAACGTAACAATTGTATTCTAGCATCCATTAGTTATTTGCGAAAGAGGACTCCGTCTATCGTGGCGCAAGCTAAATTTCTTTATAGCTTGTTACCCAACGGAAGATCGAAAGAGGGAATGGGAGGGGAAGGGAAAGGGGGAGAGGGTCCATGACGTTGGATAAAGAAGTCCGCAAACGTATACGAAGATAACATCCCACAGCTGACGTATTCAAACAGTTCGCGAAGTCAGGCTCGCGTAAAGAGAGCGCCCTTCCAGTACTGTACAGCCACAGGAAAGACCGTGCGAGAAAACCGACAGTTCCTTTTACGGCAAGACCCGGTAGACTTGCTGTATTGTATTATTTTTGCTTTCCACGGGGGCTTCTTTTTTCGCTTATTTTTTTCACCGTGACTCTCCTGCGCCTCGTTTAGTTCTGTTTCAGAGTGCTGTCGCACTTAATTCGTACGCTTTGCATGGCTAGCCCCACGAGACAGATCGCCAGCTCAGACTAATGAATCCCAGTCTCGTGCTTAAACACAACGTGAGTTAGTTTCAGGAAGCAAAGCCATCTTCTGATCCCTGCTTTGCGCCCCGTGAGAATTACGACAGTGCGGTTTGTGCATGTGGATTACACTGCATGGCGTACATTATGTACCGGATAGAGCTCTATAACTGAACGATTATTAACTAAATATAATTAATCAACTTTTTATTTTCGATTGTCGGGGACAAGGTTATACTACGAAATTGAAAACCAACAACACCGCAGGCTATTACTCTATTAATTTTCTTAATGGGCGATGCGGTTCCAAATATTGAAACTCAAATATACGCATTTGAAAGCTGGTTGAGTTGGCTTTACTGCATTGCGCATCTATAATAGGTGTAGTTGCGCACAGTATCGTCCCGAAAATCCATTTAATTATTTCTAAGTCATCTAATACCCAACGTCGTCGGCATCTGCTGTATTAGAAATGCGATCAACGGCGCTTTATAAACGTGCAACGCGGGAAAACCAATTCAACGAGCTTTCAAATGAGTATTTTTGTCGTTAGATATACCTAACCACACAGCCGATTACGAAAATTTCAGAACTATGCTCACCTTCGACGTTGACAGTTTTCACTTTCGCAATATAATCTTGCACCATAAAATCAAAAATTACAAAGTTGATTAGTTGAATTTAGTTAATTTGTCGTCTTATTATAGAGCTCTATCAGGTGCATAATGTCCTCCATGCTGTATAATCCACCTGCACAAACCGAACTGTAGTATCTTTCCTGGCTTTTCAAAGAAAAATCTGCATTGAATACTTTGAAACAGACAGTATACCATTTCTGATTTCATTGCCTTTCACTCATCAGTCTATTCGAATTCTGATTCTATTCTTGTTCCATTTCAATTCGTAATCACTTCTTTGCTAAGCCATTCCTAGCCCGACGTCCCCTTCTTTTCCTCAACAAGAGGAGAGGAGGATAGGGAGGAGAAGGGGGGCGGTTGGCAGGGGGATAGACGGAATTTCCTAAACTCATAAACGCCGCCGACGTCGGACAGTTTTCTCCTTCATGACACTCTTATTGCTACTGCATTGAAAGGGTGCAGTATAGGATAGATCAGATCAAGACTGGAGTCACTTTTGAGGACATAATACGGCCCAAATAATGACTTCTCAACAATTCATAACAGAAATTCAGAAAATGTGTGTGTTCATTGGCAGGAAACCTGCTATCCTATGTGATGACCCCCATAATGCGCAGGTCCACACGGGACGGGGAGGCAAAGAGACACCGTATGGCTCAGTTTAAACAAACAGGTATATTCAATAATTACACATGATTAAGATTATACATCAGAGGCTGGGGCGTCCGAGCTTACGTGCCGACGACTTCATGGGGGCGATGGAGTGGCTCCGGAGTTGGGCTCGAGCGGTTGCTGGCAGAAGCTGCACGCCGTCGGGCTTCGGCGCTGAAGGCCCTCTTGGCGAACGATGTCGTCCTGAGCGTCCTGTCTTCCGTACTGCTTCTCGATTTTTATATCCTCTTCTCCACACCCCCTAGGGTGAGGACGCCCACGCCGGAGGGGAAGGAGGGGGGCTAGGGCTTTCACTTGGGCGCACAAACATACCACCGCACTTATTGTCTCGCCCCCCTCACGTGTTGAGTCCGAGGGAAAGAATGCTGTCTTCGCGGTAGCGCATAGCGTCGGCTGTGGTACGGCGCGCTCTGGCCCGCTGACAGTTCCCGCGGGTCACCGGCCTCCATTCTTCATCCATCAACTGACACTCGCTCCTCAAGGTAAGGCGCGCTCTGGATCGCTGACAGTTCCCTTGTCCTGGAATGTGCTCGGGAGGGCCGCCCCTGGAACGGCCACGCAAATTGGGGAGGATAAAGCCTGTTTCCCCGCGGCGGCGGTGGCGGGTCCGGTTGGGTCCGGTTGGGCTTAAACCCCTTCGTTCTGGTTGTCACTCTCAACGAGCATGGCTGGGTAATTGATGATGCCTGTCATCTGGGTCTCCGTCTACGCCGCGCCGTCGAACGTGGAACCTCGTAGCACACACAAGGAATGTACCTCGTAGCACACACAAGGAATGTACCTCGTAGCACACACAAGGAATGTACCTCGTAGCACACAAGGAATGTCACACTCGCTCACCCTCCAGAAGAATGTTCTCCGAACATTTGAGTCCCTGCAGCTCCCCTTGTCTTTCTGAATCGCCTCGCACAGTGCGTCCGACAAAACACTTTTCGCTGCACTCAACACCACTGCACAACACCATATGCCTCCGCTGTCATAACTGGCGTCTCCAGGGGCAGCACTGATCTTCTTTTACAGATAAACATGAAACTCAGCACCCAAGCCTCTCCTTTCTAGTCCAAACTGGACGAAATAAATTTACCACAGTTACAAAGGAGCTCCCACTTCTAGCACGATCACGGCACAGACAAAAATATAGATAACGAAAGGAAGTAGGGCAGGTTGTGCATGCGCTCCGCATGCTCTCCTGTGAAGGTGTTACTTAATGACAGAAAGGTTTAACTACTAACTCCGATAACTTAACACATAAGCACATAGCAATGTTATGAGCTGTGGCATTACACAATTCTAACCAGTTCAAAACTCCGCTCTGTTTACGCCATTAGTCCGACTTAGCTTTCCGATTTCGCAGCGGATATCGGCCTTCATGAGTCATACTAAGTAAGTCTGTGACCCTTTGTCTGCTTTGGGACTCGCGAGGGCTCGTGGCAGGAGCCTCTCCTGGCGTTATCTGCGCGGCAACCTCGCGCGCTTCTTCTTCTAGCAATGCATGAAGTAAATCCGGTGGCATTCCGGCCGTCACCTCTGGCGCCTGCCGAACAAATGCAGGAGAGGGCGTTTCTTGCGAACTATCTGCGCGCTCCGCTTCACTTCTGTCCCCATCAAAATCCGCGCTTTCCCTTTCCTCATTTCGTGAATACTGAACCGGTGCCGACTTGAGGCGATTTGCGTGTATCCTTATCAAGCGCCGGTTTACGTCTCGGACTCTGAAGTTTACCGGAGAAAGCTTCTCGACAACCTCGCACGGTCCTCTCCACTTCGTCTGGAACTTACGAGCTAGCCCAATCTGCCTTTGGCAGTTTTCAATGTACACGCTGTCCCCCACATTAAACGGCGCGTCTCTAGCACTGCGATCGTGCACCTCCTTCCTGCGCTTCGCCGCTTTCTTTAAGGCCTCCTTTGCGATGTCCCTCGCCACTTGCAAGCGCGATTCTAGCTCCACCTTATAGTCGTCCAGTGAAGCGTATGGGACACGACGGGGGCCCTCTGGCACTTCACTAGGCTGGTCCGGGTCTCGGCCGTAGAGAAGAAAGAATGGCGATTCGCCCGTGCTCTCGTGTGCTGCGGAATTGTAGGCAAACATTGCATACGGGAGCCACAAGTCCCAGTCCCGCTGGTCGCGCGAAACAAAATGCGACAGGAACCCGGCCACGGTTTGGTTCAGTCGCTCCACCGCGCCGTTGCAAGCCGGATGGTACGGTGTTGTCTGCTTCTTAGCGATCTTAAGCAGCTCGCAAACTCTCCTCATTAGCTGCGACACGAAGTTCGTTCCCCGATCTGTCAAGAGTTGCCTCGGGGGTCCATGTCGGAGCACGATCTGTTCGACAAATGCTCTTGCAACCGTGTCTGCCTTCTGATCTGGGAGTGCTACCGCTTCCGCGTATTTTGAAAGGTGATCGACAAATACTAAAATGTACCTGTTTCCGGAAGTGGTCGTGGGCAATGGGCCCATTATGTCCATACCTGTCCGCTCGAAGGGAGCCGAAACCTCAGAGAACGGCTGAATTGGAGCTGGTCTTCGTCCCTTGGGTGCTTTTCTTTCGAGACAGGAATGACACTTCGCACAGTAGTCTCTAACATCCTGTCGCATGCCACTCCAAAAGTACAAACGCTCCACACGCCTGCGTGTCTTCGCTACGCCAAAATGACCGGCGCATGGCGCATCGTGAAACGCGCGAAGAACCCTTTCTGTCCACGACCGAGGTATGACGACTCTCTCCCAAGCGGTTTTCTCTGGTCTCCCTTTCCTGGTTGGCCTCGTGCGCCGACACAGGGAGCCGTCTTTGTCAATGAAATAACCTAGCTGTTCGGGGTGAGACGGTGCGCCCTCTAAGCTTTCGATTATTCGCTTCAGGTCAGGATCTTTGCACTGCTCTGTGCGTAATTCGGCGGGGTCGACTACGGGGACAAACTCATCTATAGCTGCCACGGCAGGTGTGCGGCTGAGTGCATCAGCATTCAGATGTGTCTTTCCTGACTTGTGCTCAACTTCAAAGCAGTATTCCTGCAGGTGTAGATTCCATCTAGCGAGTCGCGAGCTAGGGTCCCTGACACTCATCACCCATTTCAGAGGATGGCAGTCTGTGACTAGCTTGAATTTGCGACCGTAAAGGTAGCATCTGAAGTGCTTTACTGCCCAGACAACGGCGAGGCACTCCCTTTCCGTAGCTCCGTACTTTTGCTCTGTGGGGCTCAGCTGTCGGCTAGCAAAAGCAACGGGATGTTCTTTGCCCTCGATAACCTGAGATAGCACGGCACCAACTGCGAACTTTGACGTATCTGTGGCCATAACGAAGGGCAAATTAAAATCCGGGTGGCGCAACAGCGGTGCACTCATTAGCTTCCTTTTCAGGGCCCCAAAAGCATTCTCCGCGTTTTCGTCCCAGCGAAAGGCGACATTTTTGGCTGTTAAGGCGGTGAGCGGCTTAGCGAGCTTGGCGAACTCCTCTATGTGCCTTCGGTAGTAACCGATCAGGCCGAGAAACTGCCGGACCTGGCGGACGCTAGTCGGGGATGGAAAATCCGAGACACACCTTAGTTTCTCAGGGTCTGGTCGCACGCCGTCAGCTGAAACAACGTGCCCGAGGTATTTCACCTCGTTTTTGAGGAATTGGCACTTAGAGGGCTTCAGCTTGAGACCCGCTGCTCTTAGTCGCACCAAAACCTGCTCAATATCGCGCAAATGGTTATCAAAACTGTCACTGTATATGATAATGTCATCCATATACACGAAGCACAGCCTCCCCAGAAGACCTGCCAGGATAACATCAGCGGTTCTCTGCCAGACAGCAGGGCTGTTGGCCAGACCCATCGGCATTCTTTTCCATTCATAGTGCCCTGAGGGCGTGTTGAATGCCGTTTTCTCGGGATCTGCCGGATCCATTGCTATCTGCCAGAATCCCGCCGCCATGTCCACTACCGTGAAGTACCTGGCAGAGCCCAGCTGAGAAAGCGTCTCCTGTATATTGGGGATGGGGTATGGATCGATGCGAGTTACGGCATTTAGTTTGCGGTAGTCCACTACCAATCGATACGAGCCATCTGGCTTTTCCACCAATAGTGCTGGTGCTCCCCAGGGTGACTTTGAGTGTTCGACAATGCCGCGATCAATCAGGTCCTGCACCTGCCGCTCCATCTCCTCACGTTGGGAGTAAGGAATCCTGTACGCACGCTGGTAAACGGGCGATGAAGTGCCGGTTTCTATCCTGTGCTTTATAACGCCACAGCAGCCCAAATCCAGGTTGGACGCGGCGAATACCTCCGAGTAGTCGTTCAGCAAACCAGCCAGAGCCTCCCTCTCCCTGGATTTTACGTGAGAAAGATCGAACGACACCTTTGGAGCAGCCGAAGGACTAGCATGCTCTACAGTTGCGAGTACCGTATCCGTGGGCTCACGTTTCTCTATCGCAGAGGTGAAGAAAGCCAATGTTTTGTTCTTGGGAAGGCTCAGTGGCTGCTGGCTACAGTTAACCACCCGTAGGGGCACTCTGTGGGCGTCATTAACTGTCACGAGGCACGCGGCTGCCTTCAGGCCATTGCTGAGAGAGTCGACCGGCTCAAGCACTCCCACGGCGCCGCTCTCTACATCTGAAGGCACAAACGCGTACAAAATGTGCTCCGACCAAGGAAGGACGACCGCCTCATCGATCAGCCTGACGGCAACCCGCGAATATACCTTCTCCAATGATCCCACTGTTTGACGGGTGTCAATATCGGTAACGCGAATCTCAGCCCCTCTCCTGTTCAAAAAACGGAACTTTTGATCCGCCCGCATTAACCTCTTCCTCAGAGAATGAGACTACTACCTTCCCTTTTCTCAAAAAATCCTGCCCTAATATACCTGACACTCCGTTTGGCAGAGACACCGTGTCCGAGCATACGTAGCAGGGGTGCTCCAATGCAATTCCGCCGAGAGAGAAGTGTAACCGGTAGAGTCCACTTATGCCAAGAGGATCCCCCGTTATGCCTACAAATTTGGTTGCCATACCACCAGACGCTTCCAACACCTCGCGGTCCCCCTTCCTTCGAAGCGTGTTAAAACTGCTCTCCTTAAGCAATGTCACCTTTGACCCCGTATCTATCAACAATTCCATGCAACAACCATTTAACTTGCAACGCACAACAGGGCATGCTTCGTCGGCCACACAAACTACCACCACCTCATCATCCACTGCTCCCTCCCCACGCTCCTCAGGCTGGGGAGGACTAACTAGTTTTTTGTCTCGGTATCTGGAGCCCCGCTGTAGGCTTGCTTAGGGCGTGTCTCGCCTGCTTCTCTTTGTGGCTCCCCACGGCGCACGTTTTGGCAGAACCTGGCGATGTGTCCGCGACCCTGGCAAGCGAAGCATACGATTTCTTCAAACTCTCGCATACCGCGCCTGTAGCTTTGTGGCGGTCTCCGTTTTCCAGCGAATGGGCGCTGTTGAGCGCGCGCTTCAACCTGGCGTTCTACCTGCTGAGATAGCAGCTGTTCTAAGCGATCTAACCGCTCTGTCAAGAGAGCAACCTCAGGGTTGAGCACCGCTCTCTCTATGACGCGTACTCTCGCTGCGGCTGTCGTTAACGCCTCATTTTGTTCCTCATCCAATGCGGCCTCCACGGCTTGGTCGAAATTGCTCGGCTTGCGCGAGAGCACGAACCGGCGCACGGGGTCTTGCAGACCAGCCACGAACAAAGCGGTCATTTCCTCTTTAAGTATATCCTCCGCGTATTTCTCCTTAAGCTGGTCTCCTTCCTCCTCCCTGCTTAACGTATCGCGCGCTAAGCGCTGAAGCCGCGACGCAAACGTTCGCACGTCCTCCCCTACCATCTGTCCGGCGTCACGGAACCTCTGTACTCGCACGTGACGTGGTTCAGTGTCAAAATGCTCAAACGCGAGCTTCTTAAATTCCGCAAATGATTTTGTGGATTTTACTTTTCCGTCTCGCCATGCAAAATCATGAGCAGCTCCTGCCATCTTACACCTCGCCATTCCCAGCATTTGAGCATCGGACCATCCCCCCATTTTCCCAATCTCTTCTAGCATGGAAAAGAAATCGCAGATTGGAACCCCTGTCTTATCTCCCGTAAACGTCGGAATGACGCTTCCTAATGCCAGCATGCTTGCTCCGAGCGACGGCTGTGGAGTGGGAGCTCCCTCAGATAAAGACATTTTTTTTTTCAAGCCCTCCGGTGCCTCAAGCCTCTCAAATGGGGGTAAAAGTCCCACAATCAGTCCCGTGATTCCCTTTTGATTACAATTTTGAAGTCATGAATGTCGCAGCATTCAGAGGACATTTGCTTTTGAGACCCCACTTCTGACACCAGTGTGATGACCCCCATAATGCGCAGGTCCACACGGGACGGAGAGGCAAAGAGACACCGTATGGCTCAGTTTAAACAAACAGGTATATTCAATAATTACTCATGATTAAGATTATACATCAGAGGCTGGGGCGTCCGAGCTTACGTGCCGACGACTTCATGGGGGCGATGGAGTGGCTCCGGAGTTGGGCTCGAGCGGTTGCTGGCAGAAGCTGCACGCCGTCGGGCTTCGGCGCTGAAGGCCCTCTTGGCGAACGATGTAGTCCTGAGCGTCCTGTCTTCCGTACTGCTTCTCGATTTTTATATCCTCTTCTCCACACCCCCTAGGGTGAGGACGCCCACGCCGGAGGGGAAGGAGGGGGGGCTAGGGCTTTCACTTGGGCGCACAAACATACCACCGCACTTATTGTCTCGCCCCCCTCACGTGTTGAGTCCGAGGGAAAGAATGCTGTCTTCGCGGTAGCGCATAGCGTCGGCTGTGGTACGGCGCGCTCTGGCCCGCTGACAGTTCCCGCGGGTCACCGGCCTCCATTCTTCATCCATCAACTGACACTCGCTCCTCAAGGTAAGGCGCGCTCTGGATCGCTGACAGTTCCCTTGTCCTGGAATGTGCTCGGGAGGGCCGCCCCTGGAACGGCCACGCAAATTGGGGAGGATAAAGCCTGTTTCCCCGCGGCGGCGGCGGCGGGTCCGGTTGGGTCCGGTTGGGCTTAAACCCCTTCGTTCTGGTTGTCACTCTCAACGAGCATGGCTGGGTAATTGATGATGCCTGTCATCTGGGTCTCCGTCTACGCCGCGCCGTCGAACGTGGAACCTCGTAGCACACACAAGGAATGTACCTCGTAGCACACACAAGGAATGTACCTCGTAGCACACACAAGGAATGTACCTCGTAGCACACAAGGAATGTCACACCTAGCTACAGCGCAAATGACGAGACGCAGTGAATCATGAAAAATCACAGCGCTGTTCTGTTCCTGGTTTACTTTTGTCGCCTAAGTTACGCTGTAGATATAAAATACAGTTACCAGCTCGCCGAACAGCTTGTCTTGAGGAAATGTGCACCGGAACAAAAACAAGCGATAATAATTTATTCATTTTGCCATAAAGGAGGTTAATGCCTAGTTTCCCAAGCAGAGGCTTAAATTATAATAAATCAGACAAGTTTCTTTGCGGAAGTCTGTAATAAAGAGAAAGAGAGCTGCCAGGTGAAGCGATGACATATAAGAGCTAACAAAACTGAGCATTATGCAGCATGAACAAAGAAGGTGAAGGCCTGAAACTGCGTGATTTTCCGTGACGAGCGACTTGAAATGGGTGGCGCAATAATTTGCCCGAGCATTATTTCTCAGTCTCCCTCGTAATCAATAGTTCAGATTCAGAAAGGGGGATGGAGGGGGGGGGGGGCAAATTGAACTACATAAAAGAACAGCAAACTTACGCTGTGACATTTATGCATTGACTGCAGTGATTGCACTTGCACAGAAACTCCCCGCACCTACATCGACAAGCCTTTCATGGACGTCCGTCGGGTTGATATTGCGTTAAATAGAGCGTTTCACGTAATTGCCCCCAATGGGCGATTTGTCTATCGCGCAGTCAAGTAAGGTAATTGCTTCGCGTTAATTTGGTGAGTCGATAGGTGTGCAGTTAGTATTACCGGAGGGGTTATGTGCTCTCAATCCGTATGAAACGAAATTGCCCCCCCCCCCCCTCTTTATACGTGAAGCAAGCGATACTTGGTTTCGATCGCCCCGCATAAGTTTCCGCTGTTCTTTATCACGCCATCATTGACTTAGCAGCATTTTCTTAGCAAAGTATTTGTTCGTAAGCCGGAACTAAGTTCAGTCTTATGTCGCGAAGGGGTAAACCTGACTTTACACTTCCCTTTCGCGAGCTTGACCTCTCCTGGGTATACTGGCGTCGCAATCCCAATTTGTGGCAGGACACGAAGCCTGCGACCGTTGCTTCCTGACTCGCGCGCACACTTTTGAAACTCTTCCTTTGGGCCAGTTGCGCGGATACTCGCACCGCGGCGGCAGCGGCTGTGTACCCAGAGGTCGTTATAATGCGATGCGCACCATACCGCCAGCGCTGAGGGAGCTGGGCTAGCGGAGGGCCTGCTTTCCGGTAATGCGCTGACACCGACCCTCCTTTACGACGGGGGTACGTGGATTGCGCCAGATGAGAGGTCCGCAAGACCAAAAGCACTCGCGCGAAGCAAGGGGCAAAAAATAATAAATGCACCAGATTCGCGGAAAAAAAGAAACAAAAGGAAGGAAGACCGGAGAAGCTGCGGAACTTGCCCGGAAATCAGTGGCGTCCCCGTGGGAGTTGCCATGAGTTGCGGCCACGTCCAGAGCAAGGGAAGGAAACTAGGAACAGAAAAGGGAATCTTGAACAGGAGTGCAATAAGAAACGCCTCCCTAAAAAAAAAGACGTCGGGGTTGAAAGAGGGTTAAGGGGAACGGAACAGGAGGGGCATTGAAGAGAAGTCCACTTGGCCTTGTCTCTGTGTAGCGAAGGATCGGTCGTGCTTGGCGCCTATTTCTCTGTTCTCTGTCGGCGAACAGGGAGGAACCGGGGGGTCGCTAAGGGTGGGCGGGAAAAAAAGGAGCCCAGAGTGGTCGGCACATCTATCTACTTTCCCCTGCTTCCTTTTCCTTTGTCGCGACCGACCTCTGGACTCTTCTGTGGGCGGTGGGTTGTTAGCTGAGCTTTCCCCTGCTTCCTGCCCCTGTGGGGACTTGCCAGAGGTCTCTGAGGTGTGTAAATAACCCGAGTGCTGCCTCCGAGACGACGTCCCTCTTTCCCTATCCGCCTGAGATAAAAATGGGAACAGGAAAACAAAAAGGCAAGTAAAGTCGGCAAATTCGGTCAGCCGGATACTGGAAAGGGACCCAGTGTATAAGAGGAGGCTGAGTAGGAAGCCGGCAGCTTTTTAATGAGGGCATCGGTGCATTTGCTATAAGGAGACAGAGAAGTGAACAAGCTCCACTAAAACGGCCACAAAAACAGCCACAGCTGCAGCGAGTGGAAACAACTCGTCCGGGAAAATAATCAAGTGCGGATTGCGAAAAAAAAATGAAAAAGGCTTCGCGAAAGATTGGTGGGTGCAAGGAAACTCTAGGAAGCGGGATCGCAGTAATTTCACACTGAGCAGAGCAGCGAATTAGACAGAACAAGTGGCGCTTAATTATAAGTTGGTGCAAGAATTTATGCAGCTCTTTGTCCGTTACTGGGCACACGGTGCAGCAAATGTAAGTAGTAGAATGCAGGAGGACTGCTCCCATGCAGACACAGCCGGGGCACTAGCATCTGAAAGGCGACTCTGTTTCGCCTTTGCGAGGCGGAAACCCGTCGTCGGCCCACTAGACTCTGCAAAACATGAGAACGCACCCTGGAGTGGCAAATCAGATAAGGTTCCTCTTAATTCTGCAGACCCTTGGCAATGAAACTGACAGAGCACATTTTCTTTCCTTCATTTTAAGGAAGTAGTAAAACCGTTGTTCCTCTAATAACCTAATCCGCTCATCATCAATGATTAGTGAATATTTTGGTGGCCTTCTTGAGGCCACTGTCGTATCATAAGCGTGTCGACAGGTTCTCGCACTGGGACTGGAGCGTCCTGCGACTGGTGGTCATTTCGATCCCTACACACCGTTGTGCTCGTCACAAATGACGACAGGCCCAAAAACAAATGCAAAGTGAAACGCTACGACATACTGCCCCTGAAAACAGTATTCCTTTTGACGTTGAAGCCGTTCAAAGAAGTTATTTTTTTGGGGGGGGAGGGGGGGGGGCTTTAATAACAAGCTGTCTAGCGGTCGAAGCAAGAAACGAGTTCAGTTCCAATGAGCGCTCCTGTAGTAATTTATTTTTTACATTGCAGACTTCAAGCCAGGCCGTGTAGAAACGTTCAGTGTACGCAACCATTGACCTGAAGCACTCAACGATATTATGTCGAGCTGGACTGCGGCCGCTAGAATGCCTCTGTCAGCGCCTCGTTAGACGAGTGCCTTAAGTGCACTCCCACGTATCGCGTACACGGAAGCCTATATATGCAAGGCGAAACCATTGTGATGTCCACCAACGACAGAGGAAACTGCCATGATCGTTAAACAGAATGGCTCTGTTGGGTCATACTGCGAAAAAAGAAAGATGAGAAAAAAAGTTAAGCCAAATCATCAGAGCTTCATCCTTATCGCACGACGCCGCATTATGCAACGCGGGGTGCCGTGTCCGGGCCGTACAGTGAAACCATCTCACAGGGCACGATCGCTTTACCCCTCGACCCACCCCCTTCCCCTGCACGGCTAGCTAGCGGTGCGGTGTACATCTGGCTGTGGCTCGCACCGGTCCCTCGCAATCTAATTTATGCCCACGGGCATTGTAAACCCTCAACGTGAGGGCCGAGAGCCGCTGGCGGTACGAAAAGCGTGGTTAGGGCTCGCTGTCACGGCAGGCCTGTTATTTTTCCACGGTTGCACTCGGAAGGGCTGACTACAAGCGGGCGGACGCGCAATGAACGTTTTTTTTTCTTTGTTTTGTTCGTGACCTAGCTCAAGGGGTTCCCACAGGGGAGTTACTCGGGGCTGTCCGTAGCAGACCATCGCCGTACAATTTTGTTTTTCTTTGTTTGATGCTTGTATCGCTCTCTAATCTTTGGGAAGGCAGGCAGCAATTAGGCCTAATTTAATAAGGGCCCTTTAAGTGACCTCGCAGAGCCGACCAAGGCTGCTCCTGAGAAGCTCCAGGCATTGTCGGCCGAAGCAAGGACGTTTTGCGTCTAGCGGCAGGTATTGCTCGCTCAAGGGCAGTTATTTGTCGAAAGTATCAGCGCGAAATCATCACTGTAAAACTGACTAGAAATCTTGCGTTGCGAAGGTGAGCTATCGCTTTTTAAGTTGAAGACTTAGTTTAACCGGAGCCGCGTTTGGCGCTTACAAAAATGGTCTGTAGCCAGTCTATAGATTTCTTAGATTCTATTGCCGTCCTATAGATATTAATTCTTTTCGTCTATTCGTAGTCTATAGACTGTCTATAAACAAAAGTCTACTAAAAGTGTATGGCCATAAATGTATACTTTTTCTATAGACTTTCTATAGTACTTGTATTACCTATAGACAGTTCTCTAGAGTTTGTCAATAGAGAGTCTATAGACAACAGTCTATAGACAGTCTATAGACTGTCTAATGAAATTTTTGTAACGGGGGAAGAAAGAAAGCCTGGAAAAGTGGGATATGATGCCAAAGAGTGGACCTACACGTGATTTTAGTGGAGAATTTCAGTGACGTTCTTGATCCTTCTGAAAACGGGACAGATGCTCCTTCCAAAAATCGGAGCAGTAAACGTCGGCTTACTTGCTTCGGGCGAGTGACGAACTTGTTAATCTCAAAAGCTGCTTCGTTGCTGTCACAGATAAGTTTGTAGGGACGGTTGCATTGACTGTTCGGCTTATCCGGCGCCCCTGCTCTCTGTGTGACCTCCTTTTGAAAGGGACGCGTCGCTTACGAAAGAAAATGAAGGGGGAAAAAGTGCCTGAAAAAAAAAGTAAAAAGAAAATAATGAAATGTCTGACATTTTCTCTCTTTTAGTACTTCTTTTTAGGCAAGTAAAAAGCGTTGCGTGTTACGTGAGTCATGGCAAAAAGTTAAGCCCTTCCAATGAGAAACCGCGCATGCCAGTAAGTCCCTAGTTTGAGGCGCATCCTCTCCCCCGACGTACAGAACTTCCCAAAGCAGTGCAGAAATGGCTGCACGTTACGATGGCTTGATGAGGAATATGAAAAATAAAAGGATAGAGAGATTGCTTTTTCGGTGGTAGCGACGCTATTTAAAGCGGTCGAGGTCCGTGGTGGCTCAGTGGTTAGGGCGCTCGACTACTGATCCGGAGTTCCCGGGTTCGAACCCGACCGCGGCGGCTGCGTTCTTATGGAGGAAAAACGCTAAGGCGCTCGTGTGCTGTGCGATGTCAGTGCACGTTAAAGATCCCCAGGTGGTCGAAATTATTCCGGAGTCCTCCATTATGGCACCTCCTTCTTCCTTTCTTCTTTCATTCCCTCCTTTATACCTTCCGTTACGGCGCGGTTAAGGTGTCCAACGATATATGAGACAGATACAGCGCCATTTCCTTTCCCCAAAAAACCAATTATTATTATTATTGAAAAACATCAGAACTGCGCCGATAAAGTTTGTACAAGCCTACATAGTTCGCTGAATGCAGCAGAAAAAAAAAGTTTATAAGTGGTAGTAGTTCCTATTTTGTTCTTTCGCAGTTTTTCAGTGCATCGCGCGGAAAGCCGCTAAGCGAGGAAAGATGTAACCACTTGCAAGGAATTGAATGCTGTCGGAGCACGCGTTGATAGCCATTTTGTTGTTGATTCTTGACTGGTGCTGCAGCTCGAAAGTCTCACGGATATATCACCATTACGTGATAAAATACCATGCACATCGGTATGCATAAAATATCTAACAAAACTTAAGGCAGCTTGTGTGTAGTGCAGATATGATATCCACACGGATAATCCGCTTGAAAATGCCATGGTCGTGACACCTGTGCTTGTTACAGATATGGCATGGGACATATTGAGCAAGCATTCGGGAAAAATTAGAGAAAATAGGCAACTTTGCCTGCTTTTTGCAACTGGACTAAAGAGTGCAATAGCACTGACAGCCCGGCAAAGTTGACGATTGCGCTGCCCCAGATGGAGTTGAAACTTCGCCTTCCGTGCCTTTTTCTTTCGAACTTATTGCATAATACCTGGTGTTTTTTTCGCGCAGATTTCTTTCTACTGGATTAGTAGGCTTGCATATATATATACATGAACATATGATAAGGTTAGTGAGTTAGAGTGGTGCCTGCACGTGCAAGGAGTCGCGTCACGATACACAAGTCGGCATAGCAACAACACACAACGCGCAATACAATTTGTCACGCAACGTGGCAGTAGTATTAACAGGATATCTATGATATCCAGTTAAAATAAAACTCGAAACAATTGAAAAATAAACAAGAAACAGGGAAAAAACCTTATCTACTCAATCAAATACACAAATCATATAACGATCGTATGCAACTTTAGTGAGCCTCTTTCGTAGTCGCAATAATCATGTTGAACAAGTCTGTCATTAAAGATGCTAATGACGTAGAACGTGGGAGAGGGTGTAGGGGTGTTATGACAGCAGGCATCGTTCGGAGGCCGTCATACTAAGGCACTACGCCGCAACCTTCAGAAACTCTCCACGCAATTCGGGAGTTCCGTCACTTCTTGAGGATCATGTATATCGACTCGCGTCCGTGAAAATCCAGGAAGGCATAGTTGCAGGCCAGATGGCGTGACGTTATTAAGTTCAAAAACCGCAAAAATAGACGGGATAGAGGCAGACGAGAACACAGTATGTATTGTCGCCTGCCTCTGCGGTTCTTCTCTTTGCGGTTCTTCTACTTCGTAGTGATAATCCACACCGGTCATGTATGTATTCACACCTCGCATCTGTCGACATTGTCACGCATCGTAATCATCTTCATCCTTATCAGGCACGTATCCAAGCATCTTCGTCCCTATCAGGCACGCATCCAAGCATCTTCATCCTTATCAGGCACGTATCCAAGCATCTTCATTCCTATCAGGCACGTATCCAAGCATCTTCATCCCTATCAGGCACGTATCCAAGCATCTTCATCCTTATCAGGCACGTATCCAAGCATCTTCATCCTTATCAGGCACGTATCCAAGCATCTTCATTCCTATCAGGCACGTATCCAAGCATCTTCATCCTTATCAGGCACGTATCCAAGCATCTTCATCCTTATCAGGCACGTATCCAAGGCCCCTTGGATACGTGCTTCCGCTCGGTTCTGGTGAGGCGGTGGGTGCAGATTCTTGCGGCAGTTTTCGGTACCTTGGGGGCTGCTTATGGGAGCATCCTCGGGGATCCCGTTAGAAACACATCCTCTATCCGGTGAGATGATGGCATGCCACCTTCGCCCCTGCAGTGATGGGGGTTAAGTGTGTTGTCTGCGGCTCTTCATTGTCTCCCTGAATGGGGGCACAAGTAGGGCGCTGTCCCGTCATGATTGGGGGGATGCTTGTAGCGCGACAAAAAAAAACAGACAAGGGACAGAAGATGAACGGGACAGACAAGGGTCAGAAGATGACAGAAGATGAAGATGTCCCGTTCATCTTCTGTCCCTTGTCTGTTTTTTGTCGTGCTGCAAGCATCCCCTCAAGCAAAAGGAACCAACTCGCCCAGCAAAAAGTTTTATTGTCCGGTCATGCTAACCGACCGGCAGCTGTTACCGTCCAGAAGGCGGGCGCACCAGGCTAAGGTCCCACTATTTTTTTCTTTTCATGCTCACATTTCGAAGGAACTAGTACATATGTAGCACGCAGTAAGCCCTCGTGAAGTAGACATCGCCGTGGCCGAGAGTCTCGATGCATTCCGTTAGGTTCTGGTGAGGCGGTGGCTGGGGATGCTACTACCATAACATCCTCAGGGTTTTCCGTTAGAACCACATCTTCTAGCCGGTGGGATAACATAACACTGCACTATACGTTGTCATGCTAAATGTCTTTATCTTACTATTGCCGTGTTGTCTGAGACGTCAGCTTTATTTTCTTAATGTTCATTCCCGAATTCATTAGTGTTTCCTTCTATGGTGCACCACTTTTGGGTGAAACATGAAAATTATCGACTTATTTTAGAAAAAACGGATGGGTTTTAGTAAAATCATATCAAGGCGTGACTAAGCATCACTGACTAAGCATTGCGCTTGTGTGTGTGTGTGTCGCCTTTCTCGTGTGTCGTTTTATTTGCGCAAAAGAACATTTCTAGATCAAGATCACTGTGCTAAATTTAGGGAGAATCGAATCTTATAGGCATCGAAGCATTGTATCTGCTACGATTGTCGCAGAATGCATACTTAAATTTTTAAGGCGGAAAGTTATTTACATCAAAATGTGCAAACCTAGATACCTATTGCGAGTTCAGAAAAACAAGATTTATTAGAAGTAAAGTGTGAATAATTACATAATGAAATTACTAAATTGGCAAGTTACTAAGTTATTCAACTATTGCCCTTACTTTATTGATATCATGGAGGAATGTTCTTCGTTCTGTGTGTTTGAAAGAAAGAAAATGTGTACTTCTTGTGTACTATTATGTATGTTGCAATGTCGGTGTAGTTGTTCTCATTTAACTTATGTTATTCGTTTTTTTTTCTTCTGACTTGTCACATGAACGCATTTGTATGGGGTGAAGTTCTCAGCGTGTAATATTTTCGTTTGTAATGGGAGTGTCCTGTTTTACGAATTCATTCTTGTTGTGTACCACCTCGCGACAATCTTCGTTTTTTCTTCTCTTTATTTTATTCAATGTATTATTTTCGTCTGATATGTGCCTCTTGTTGGTACGTGAGGCAATTGTGCCTAGGTCCAAGCTATGTGACGTTCTGTGACGGCTGAGCCACCAATAAATTGCTGAATTTGTTAAACAAATCTGTAAAATAGCCCTAACCATTTCACAGCAAGTTTCGCAATACTTAATACGTGATGGGAAAAATTCGATACTGAATCAGTGCAAGTCCAAACGTAGCGAATATCCACCCCCGCATGTACACCATCGACAAACTGCTCGAATCGATATAGATGGGCACATGCGCTTGCCGTTTAGCGAAATAAGTTTCTTTAGTGTTCTTTAAAGTAAGTTTGTGGCGTACCGCTGCTAAATTAGGCACACGTCTTTTTTGTCCATTTAAGTAGCCCGTTTTCAAAATCGATAAATAGGAAAAGCTCACTGTTTATAGTTTTATTTACGCTGAAAGTAGATCAGCAATGAAAATAGGAAATATATATATATATTAAGAAAACCAACAGTCACCGAAAACCCAGGTGCATAGGGGAATTTTTTTATTTTTTTTTTAATTTCTAGTGCCAGTCAATTGCCTTTAAAGAAAATCACTTATAAAGCAGCAGAAAAAACAACCATGCCGCCGGTGGGTCCGAACCCACGACCTCCGAATATCGCTCAGTTGGTAAGAGCACCGGACGCGATATTCGGAGGTCGTGGGTTCGGATCCCACCGGCGGCATGGTTGTTTTTTCTGCTGCTTTGTAAGTAGTTTTCTTTAAATCAAAGATCAATCGAGGAATTAGTCTCTCACTAATCCGCACTATAAAAAAAAAGAAAACATTCCCCTATGCACCTTGGTTTCGATGACTGTTGGCTTCCTTCACGTGTGTGTGTGTGTGTGTGTGTGTGTGTGTGTGTGTGTGTGTGTGTGTGTGTGTGTGTGTGTGTGTGTGTGTGTGTGTGTGTGTGTGTGTGTGTGTGTGTGTGTGTGTGTGTGTGTGTGTGTGTGTGTGTGTGTGTGTGTGTGTGTGTGTGTGTGCTATATACTCAAATGTAGCACATATCCTTCTTCATACATGTTGGTTGGTTGATGGGGTTTAACGTCCCAAAGCGACTCAGGCTATGAGAGACGCCGTAGTGAATGACTCCGGAAATTTCAACCACCTGGGTCTCTTTAACGTGCACTGACATCGCACAGTACACGGGCCTCTAGAATTTCGCCTCCATCGAAATTCGACGGCCGCGGCCGGGATCGAACCCGCGTCTTTCGGGCCGGCAGCCGAGCGCCATAACCACTCAGCCACCGCGGCGGCCAAAACCCAGATATCGTAAATTTGAACTCCTCTGCATCAGGCGTATGGAAGCTAAAGCGACTTTAATAGTTTAGCTCAAAATTTCGCACTATTGCGAGATTTCTAGCAACATATATATTTTTCATGTCCTGGCGCGTCCCACGACACCTGTGGTTGGCGAGTGACACGTGGCATGTTCTTTGGCAAACAGCACTATAGAGCGAGAACGCCGACCACCTCACATTTGCGGCGTGGAAGGACCCAAACCGAGCTGCAGAGCACGAAGCTTTGTTGTGATACGAGGCGAATAAAGCAATAACAAAAGGACTTCATTAACTTTTATATATGTTCTTACTCTAGGCTTCGAAGTGGGGGCGTGCCAATGGCGGTTCAACCCTGGAAGAAACTGTTGCACCGCATGACGCACTGAGTCTCAACAGCGAGAAGTAGGGAAGAACTTACTACATGAATCTGATGTGGGTGGTTATCATATATAGCCATGAAGAATGTAGAACCTTGACAAACATTTTCACGCTATCTGCTGAACGGCGAAACCAGAGCACCTTGGCGGATGCTATGGCCGCAGAATGATAGTCTGCCATCACAATCTCAGAGCAACTACTGGCCCGTAAAACGGATATATACAGCTTTCCTATATAGACCGACAGAATAAGAAAATGCCGCTGCTTCGTGCGCCACTACTCTATCACAAAAAGCTTACTCAAATAGTTGTCACTGCCACACAGCACTGAACAGCCTTTCCAAAACTTCTTTAGATTGTCCATATAAAGCTTAGTCCATATAGACTCTATAAAATCCTATAAACAGTCTAAAGACAATGTAGGGGTTTATGGCCTTACACGTTTCGTAGAGATTGGACAGCTTACAGACAAAATTGCATGGAGGTCTAATAGACGCATGTCTATAGACTACTTGAAGATTTATGGCCTTGCACTTTGCCTATAAACAGTATATAGGCTGTAGTCTACTGGAGGCCTAAAAGAAACAGGGCTGTAGACAATCCTCTATTGAAGATAGACACAGGTCTATAGACTGTCTATAGACCTACTACTATAGAATTATGGCTTCACACTTTCAGTCGACTTCTGTCGATAGACGCTGAATCACAGCATAGTAAATGCGGAATTGACAGCGTCCATTTGCTGAGCACATGTGTGTGCTTACAAAGCAAAGCCGGAACACCGCATGTGAACGCCAAGGGGCACAGAAGGCTCGCTCGTCGAGTGAGCAGACATTTCTGCTGTTTTGACAAAACACCTGTTTTGACAAAAACCTTTGGTCGGCGTCTGCCTTTGTTTCTGTTGAAATGAGACCTTTCTGCTGTTGTGCCGAGAGCATCGCCAGTCGGGTCAGCCAGACAGCCTAACTGCCCCACGACCAAACAACCTAGCATTATAACAGACAAACAAGCTAACTATACCACGGCCAAACAATCTAGATTTACCGCTGTTACACTACTAGCGACAGCCTTTGCTTTGCTAGGTTAAACTTAACTTATTTTTTTATACATTTTTTAAGGTCAGCCTGAACAGTGAGGGCAAAGGGGGCGTCTTTCTTGCATGTGGCCAACCCTCCCAAGTGGTGCCAGAAAGGTAGAGGAAAGTAAACAAGGAGCTTAATTAGGAACGACTCTAGGACTTGTGGCCCCCCGCCTAATGATTGCCAGCGATGCAGTGCGAGGCGCAGCCATAATTACACAGCACAAGCGGAACAGAATTCGTCTGTTCCAGTCTGCGCCAGGTCGCCCCATGCATTTTAGTACTGTAGAAGTCAGAGATCAGAAACGCACACTCCGTCTCTCGCAAACGTGATGTTGGAGGAAGATTTTGCACACGTGTGCGACGCTCACGAAGGAGCCTCGCGAAACGGAAAGTAAGCCCGCTCTTCATCGAAGCAGCTTTTGCTCAGGTTTAGAAGAAAAAAATGTCGTGCGGCCCAACGGCGGCGGGCAACGGCTCGGATGGCACGGACGACCGGGTCCACAGGCATAGGACTTGTGCAGCTAAAGGGCGCTCGAGTTTCAGCTTCCACGTCCTCCGTGGCGAGTGTATATTATATATATATATATATATATATATATATATATATATATATATATATATATATATATATATATATATATATATATATATATATATATATATATATATATATTGTTACGGGGATGTTACGGCGGTAAGTCTATATTGGCGGCTGCTCTGAGATGGCCAGCACTCAGCTCAGAACCGAGCGCCCAGCTACCAACTGTCAACGTCGTCGTCGTTCAGCGCACCGCCACTTCTTCGTTCATGATTCGTCCACTTGTAACACTATCCCCCTCGGCTGAAGGCAACGTCCCGGTGCGTGTTAGGCGTGCGATGTCGATGGTGGGTGATAGGGCTTGAGGCGAGCTACATGAACGACTTCGGACTTCAGTGGAGCGGACGTCGACTTTGGGTGCAGCGGCGTGATTTCATACGTTACGTCGGTCACTGCCCGTAATACACGATAAGGACCTGTGTAGCGCGGCAGAAGTTTTTCACATAACCCCACACGACGGGATGGGAGCCACAGCAAGACGAGAGATCCGGCAGGGTATCGCACATCACGGTGCAGGCCATCGTAGCGGTGTTTTTGAGCCTCTTGGGAGGCGGAGAGCTTGTGTCGAGCAACCTGGCGGGCGGCGTCTGCTCGGGCGATAGCGTCACGCGCATATGTAGTGACAGGGCCAGCTGTGGGCAGCAGAGTGTCGAAGGGCAGTAAGGGGTCTCGTCCAAAGAGAAGATAGAAGGGCGAGTAACCAGCGGTATCATGGCGCGAAGAGTTGTAGGCGAAGGTGACAAAAGGCAAGCTTATGTCCCAGTCCCGGTGGTCGTCGGATACGTACATGGCGAGCATGTCTGTCAGCGTGCGGTTGAGACGCTCCGTAAGGCCGTTCGTCTGAGGATGATAAGCAGTGGTGAACTTGTGACGAACGGAGCACGAACGAAGGATTTCGTCAACAACTCGGGAAAGGAAGCAGCGGCCACGGTCGGTAAGGAGTTGACGGGGAGCGCCATGGTGTAATATGACGTCGTGCAGAAGGAAGTCAGCGACGTCAGTGGCGCAGCTGGTTGGAATGGCGCGAGTGATCACGTACCGCGTGGCATAATCGGTGGCGACGGCAATCCACTTGTTCCCCGTGGAGGACTCCGGGAAGGGCCCAAGTAAATCTAGCCCAACACGAGAAAACGGGTCGGTCGGGATGGGGATCGGCTGCAGGTGTCCAGACGGCAGGACAGCGGGCTTCTTTCGGCGCTGACAGACGTCGCAAGCGGCGACGTAGCGTTGGACGGAGCGGTACAGACCAGGCCAGAAGAAACGCCGGCGCACGCGGTCGTACGTACGGGAGACACCAAGATGACCAGCCGTAGGTGCGTCATGCAGTTGTTCGAGGATAGTGGACCGTAGGTGGCGGGGAACAACGAGCAAGTGCTCAGCGCCATCAGGTCGCATGTTGCGGCGGTACAGCGTGTTCCCGTCCAGCAAAAACCGGGCCAGAGAAGTGTCGCGGCGGTCGGTGCTGAGGCGGTCGATGAGAGAGGTGAGGGTGGGATCCAAGCGCTGTTCGTCGGCAATGTGGGAGAGGTCGGAGATGGAGAGGACACAGGCATCCGACTCACAGTCTGTAGAAGGAGGATCGACGGGATAGCGGGACAGGCAGTCTGCATCTTGATGGAGGCGACCGGACTTGTGAACCACGGAAAAGGTGTATTCTTGCAATCGCAATGCCCACCGGCCAAGACGGCCAGTAGGGTCCTTGAGAGATGAGAGCCAACACAGGGCGTGGTGGTCGGTTATAACAGTGAATGGGCGGCCGAACAAGTATGTGCGGAATTTTCCAATGGCCCAAACAAGAGCCAGGCACTCGCGTTCTGTGATGGAGTAATTCTTCTCGGCGGAAGAAAGAAGACGGCTGGCGTACGCAATCACGCAGTGCTGGCCGCGTTGTCGCTGAGCAAGGATGGCGCCAATTCCGTGACCACTGGCATCGGTGCGAAGTTCAGTCGGGGCAGACGGGTTGAAATGGGCCAATACAGGAGGGTTGGTGAGGACGGCGATAAGGCTGGAGAATGCAGTAGCCTGCTCTGGGCCCCAGGAAAAAGGAACGCCTTTCTGCAACAGATTGGTGAGAGGGCGAGCGACGGCTGCGAAGTTCGGGACGAACCGGCGAAAGTAGGAACAGAGACCGATGAAGCTGCGGACATCACTGGGCGAGCGGGGACAGGGAAAAGCACTGACGGCACGAACTTTATCAGGGTCAGGTTGTATGCCACTCGCATTCACCAAATGGCCGAGGACTTTGAGTTCGCGGCGGCCGAAAGTACATTTTTTTGAGTTGAGTTGAAGACCTGCGCGGCGGAAAAGTGCCAAGATGGACGAAAGGCGAAGCAGGTGGGTTTCAAAAGAGGGCGAGAAAACAATTACATCATCTAAGTAACAAAGGCAGGTCGTCCACTTGAAGCCCCGGAGTAACGAGTCCATCATCCGTTCAAATGTGGCAGGGGCGTTACAAAGGCCGAAGGGCATGACCTTAAAATGGTAAAGGCCATCAGGGGTGACGAAAGCTGTTTTCTCGCGGTCTCTTGCGTCAACAGAGATTTGCCAATACCCGCTACGAAGGTCGATGGAAGAAAAGTAGCGGGCGCCATGTAAACAGTCCAGGGCATCATCTATGCGCGGAAGGGGATAGACGTCTTTCTTCGTGACCTTGTTGAGATGACGATAGTCGACGCAAAACCGCCAAGTTTGGTCTTTCTTTTTCACGAGCACGACAGGAGATGCCCAAGGGCTGTTTGAAGGCTCGATGATATCGTTGGCCAACATCTTGTCCACCTCCCGCTGGATGATCTGGCGCTCTGGTAGCGACACACGATAAGGCCTCCGGTGTATAGGTCTGGCATCGCCGGTGTCAATGCGGTGAGTCACTACCGATGTTTGACCCAGAGGAGCAGAAGCGAAGTCAAAAATGTCGGAGTAGGACACCAAAAGGTTGTGAAGATCCTGTGCATGCTCGGGGCTCAGGTCAGAAGCAATCATCGCAGAAATGGATTGCGGAACGTTGGCCGGGATGTCGGCCGCTTGAGAGACAGTAGAAGGCGGTCCAGGTGAGAGAGCAGTGACGGTACAGTCGGTGAGAGAAGACAAAGTAGCAAGCGATATGCCTGCAGGAAGAACTTGTGGTGACAAGCTGAAGTTGAGGACAGGAAGGGAGGTGCTATTCTTGGTGACGGTCACGATGAGGTGCGGAAGAACAACATTGCGGGAGAGAACGACATCGGCGAGTGGACAGGCAAGATAATCCCCATCAGGAACCGCAGGAAATGGGGACATAGGCAGATAAACGGCAGAGTCGGGGGGCAGGCGAGCGTACTCGGTGGAGCGAAGGCGGGGCGTGGAGCTTGAGGGTGTGTCGGCTGAGCTGAGAGGCAGGTCCAATCGTAGAAGGCCGCTGGAGCAGTCGATAAGGGCAGAGTGAGCGGTTAGAAAGTCTAGACCAAGGATCACATTGTGAGGGCAGTGTTCGAGGACGGTGAACAAAACTGGGATGTGACGATCGGCAAGAGTGACGCGGGCAGTGCACAGGCCAGTGACGGCAGCAGTGCTGCCATCGGCAACGCGAACGGTGGGCGAAGCGGCAGGGGTCTGAACTTTTTTGAGGCGACGGCAAAAGGATGAGCTAAGAACCGAGACTTGGGCACCAGTGTCAATGAGGGCAGAAACAGGAACACCGTCCACAAAAACGTCGAGCAGATTACAGGGCGAAGGCTGGGTCAGTAGAGGATTTTCAGGTCGGGGCACCAATGCAGCATCACCTCCGGGAGCTGCACTGGCTAGTTTCCCGCGAAGCGGCCTGCAGAGGACGGTGAGTAACTGCGGTGCGGAAGAGGTGAGCGGGAACGGTGGGCTGTCGGGGAGGGAGAGCGGCTGGTTCTACGAGGAGGCGGTGTGGACTCGGCGCTGGGTGGGTCATTCCGAGGCGTGAAGCGACGGGGTCCATAGTCATAACGGCGGTCGACGTAGGGCAAAGGTCGGGGAGGTGCGGACCAACGGCTGCGGCAGTGGCGGGAGATGTGGCCTACGCGCGAGCACGTAAAGCAGATCGGCCGGTCGTCAGGGGTACGCCACTCATCCGGATTGCGATACCTTGTGTAACTTGGGACGAAGGTGTTGCGGGCCGTAGCAGTAGCGACCACGGGAGAGATGGGGCTCGCACTCCGAGGTTCGACGGGACGATGGCTGGAGGGCATGCCCAAGTTGGCGACCTCCTGGCGGACGACAGCTTGAATAAGGGATATTGTGGCCAGGGTGTTGTCCGACAAGGGCGCGTTGGGCGTAACAGGAGCCAGCGCCTCCAGTTCACGGCGCACGATGCGAGTCACGTTGTCGGGGTTGGAAGGCTGCCTTAGTGTCGGCAGATCCTCGCACGTGGAACTGGCAGCTGTGTTAGGCAGGCGGTCGAAGCGGTGTGCAATGCGCCGGTGCTTGGCCTGCTCGAAGCGTCGACACACCTGCAGAACGGAGTCAACCGTAGAGCAGTCCCGGCATAGAAGAAGGTGGAAGGCATCGTCGGCAATGCCTTTAAGAATGTGGCCTACCTTATCGTCTTCGGTCATGTTGGGATCGACCTTTCGGCACAGTGCCAAGACGTCTTGAATGTATGTAATATATGATTCAGTGGCCGTTTGGGCGCGAGCTGCAAGTTCTTTTTTGGCAGCAAGCTGACGGCCAACTGGTTTCCCAAACAGGCCGCGGAGCTTTTGCTTGCAGGCATCCCACGTGGCAATCTCTTCTTCGTGGGTTTCGAACCAGACGCGTGCGGTGCCGGCGAGATAAAATATTACATTGGCCAGCATCAGCGTGGCGTCCCACCTGTTGTGCTGGCTAACACGCTCATAAAGCGAGAGCCAGTCCTCGACGTCCACGCCATCTGTACCGCAGAATGTGCCCGGGTCGCGAGGGTGGGCTACGACGACAGTTGGCGTGGCAGGCGCAGACGGAGGGGCCGGGTCGGTAGTCATCTCGCCGGTTCGGCCCGTCGTCTCGTCGGGTCGTCGGCATGTCGGCTCGAACCCGCGACCTCCACCAAAAGATGTTACGGGGATGTTACGGCGGTAAGTCTATATTGGCGGCTGCTCTGAGATGGCCAGCACTCAGCTCAGAACCGAGCGCCCAGCTACCAACTGTCAACGTCGTCGTCGTTCAGCGCACCGCCACTTCTTCGTTCATGATTCGTCCACTTGTAACAATA